>OMMV01207271.1:0-10243 GCA_900302635.1 Chatrabus melanurus | reverse complement strand
TTTCCCCCCAGCCATTAAGCGTAGGGAGGCAACCCTCCGGTCCACCGGGATAAACTCCAACACATCGGCGCTCAGCCGGGGGCTTGTGAGTATCCCCACACCCGCCTGGCGCCTCATGCCTTGGGCAACTCCGGAGAAGAAAAGAGTCCAGCGCCTATCCAGGATTTTGGATCCAGAGCTGAGGCTGTGCGTGGAGGTAAGCCCCACCAGATCCAACCATAGCGCTTCACCTCCCGCACAAGCTCTGGCTCCTCCCCCCCCAGTGAGGTGACATTCCACGTCCCCAGAGCTAGCCTCTGACACCCAGGTCTGGGTCGCCAAGGCTCAATGCTATCACTGCCACCCATGTAGCAGCGCACCCGACCCCAGCGGTTTCTCCCGCGGGTGGTGGGTCCACAGGATGGGACCCACCCTTGTTTTATACTTTAGCCATTTTTGAGTTCTGCTTTAGTTTCTTGGTCACGGCTCTTTTTTGTTTTACCTTAGCCATTCTTCAGTTTCTGCTTTAGTTTTTATTCGCTAACTTTGAGTTTAGTATACTCACTCAGGTGTGGTTGCAGTTTGATGTTTCACTTTGTCGTTCAGTCTCTCTCTGTGTTTGTAGGCATGGTCCTGTCACTTGTAGCTCCTCACAGCTGATTCACATCATAATCACCTCACCTGTCGCTCGTCTCCTCGTCACGTCTCACTATTTAAGTTGGTCACAGTTTGTTTTCAGTTGCTGGATTATTCTTGTTTGTTCCTGCTGGCTTGTGTTTTGTTCGTGTTTCGTCTCGCCCGCCTCACTCTGTTTCACCATCCATCGCATTACTACCGCTGACTCCCCGCCCATGCCTCTGACTGTTTTTGGACTCTTCCCTGCCTGGACTTGTCATCCTTTGGACACTCTGACTTTGGTCTTCACAACTTCATTTTGGTAATAAATTCACATATTATTTTATTTCCCATGTGGTTACTGTCTGCATCTTGGGTTCATTTGAAATACAATTCCTAACCAGAGGTGGAAAACAGAAAGTAAACATCCTACCATGTATTGCCTCTAACTGTGCACATAAAACACAAATTTCACTAATTAGCTCATCTACCTGCCTGAAGAGTTGAGCTAATTAGAATCAGCTGGTTTAGTGGGTGGATGGAACAACACACTAGATCTTCACAACACAGCTGAAATTTTCTTCAAGATCCAGAACCTGTATTATGAATATTCTGACAGCACAAATGGCAACTCAAGGGACAAAATATTAAATACTTGCATACCCAGGCCTCAGCCCGGATAAAATTTCTTTTTATACAGAACAAGATTCCTCCATACATAGAGGACCCAATGGACTTTTTATTTAAATCAGACTCATTTGTCCCTGCCACATCTCCTGCCACTCCCATCACTCCGTCAGTTATGCCAGCTGTCACACAGGCTCCCAGTACCGCTCTAATTGACTCCCCATGTCTTCAGTCTGTGTGGCAAACCATGCAGTCCACTTTAATGGTCATCCAGTCGATTCTCCCTCAGCTGTCCACATCCACCTTATCTCTTCAAACTCCAGCTTTCCAGGCACCCCAGCATCCATCTTCAGGGTTACACACACCCCAGCATCCATCTTCAGGGTTCCACGGACCCCAGCATCCATCTTCAGGGTTCCACGGACCCCAGCAGCCTTCGGCCCTCCAGGCACCTCTGCAGCAGCCTTCGGCTCTCCAGGCTCCTCTGTAGCAACCTCCTTCTACGCCCCATGCATCCCTTCAAACACCACAGGTTTTGCCAACAGCCAGCACCAGATGTGAGGACTGCAAACTGATTCCTCAGTTGGAATTATTCATTCATTCATTTTCTGTACCTGCTTGTTCCAATTAACAGTCACAGGGGAGCTGGAGCCTATTCCAGCAGCCACTGGGCGAGGGGGGGGTACACCCTGGACAGGGCGCCAGTCATTCGCAGGGCAACATATAGATGTTACGTTCCAGCACTTCCTGTTTATGGTAGTTCTTAGGTTTCTTCAGTGTTGGCATTCTTTGTGTGTTTTGTTTTGTTTTTATTGTGTTAGTTTTCTTTTCACATTTGTTTAGGTCTGCCAAGTGGATTCTCTGGTGCTGTTTGAGCAGCGCTGTGGTGTCACTTTCCCTCCAGACAAGAATGGAACGGTGTACAGGTGTCTCTTTTTGTTTATCTTTTCCCCGTCGATGGAGAACGTGCCTGATGGCAGTTTTCCACCGATAGATCTTTTCCTACTCACCTGTTCAGCCTTTCCTTATTATTTCAGTTTGTGTTTCATTAATCCACTCGACAATATGATCGTTATTCAGATTCACGGAGGTTGTGGGTTTTGGTTTCTGTACTTCTTCCGGGTTGGTGTTACATACACGTTCTGTTGGATTTTTCCGGTTGTCATTTTCAGTCATTCTCTGTACCTGTGTTTTGTCTTCACCTGCTCTGATTATCATCTGGCGGCCTTTAAGAGCCGAGAGCTTGTTCTCGCTCGTCGCCAGATGGTAAGTCAGTTAACACTACTTTCTTCCAGCATTTCCTTGTCTTGTGTATTGATTTCTGGTTTTGAACATAGCTCCATGTTTGGACTCCCATTTTTGTTAGCCATTTTGGTACTTTGTTCTTGAGTGTTTTTCTGTGTACAGACCCTGGACTAAATAAGTACCTTGAGTATTGGATTTTGGACTGGATTCCTTGCCACCAGCCTGTGTACCGAACCTGCTCATCTGACCATGTCTCAGAATATTGAAAATAAAGACCTTTTTTACACCCAAGACAGTGGTTCTTCTGCAAAGGGGCTCACTGTCTCTCGCCTTCTTGACAATAGATGGACAAACACATTCACACTCACTCACACCTACAGTCAATTTAGATGAGGTGAATTTAGTCAATTCACCTAACCTGAATGTCTTTGGAAGTAGGAGGAAGTCAAAGCACTCGGAGGGAACCCACGCAAATACAGGGAGAACATGCAAACTCCACACGATTTATTTTGAAGTGAGTTACGACCATTTTTAGACTTAGTACGTTTTACCTTATCTTTTGACATACCATTTATAAGAAAACATTTATGGTTTCATAGATATTGAAGCAGCAGGACCTAGCAAGTTCCGAGAACTGATTCACTTATTCAGTCAAAACCTCGCAACTCTGAACTTTGGTCGGCTTTTTGAAGCCAAAGTTTGATATTCGGACATTTCCAGAAGCAATGGAGGAACCCAGAGCTATTAGTAAGGCAAAACATCTTGAAACTGGTGGCGTGTTTTTTGCTGTTTTCTCAACTTTACTGTTTTTGTACTTACTAGGTTTGTTCAAAACGCTCAAGAACAGTGCTAACCACTAAGCCACCGTGCTGCCCCAGTTGGAATTAAATAACTACAATGCAAAAATGTCCCTCCTGTTTCAACATAATGTCACCACTTTGAGCTTTTCTTACAAAATACAACTAGCGGCAATGCTCATTTCACACAAATGTAAATATCAACAAAATAGTAAATGTGTTGCTAAATGTCACCAAAGGCTAACAAAATGAACTTCTATTCCTGTGCCCTGCTACCAGAGAGATTTTTCCTACCAGCCAGCGCGCAGCAGAAAAGTGGAAGGTAAACAATAACAGAGATCAATTGTGTTGATCGAAGTGCATCTTCTGTTGTAGCTCATCCCCTCCTTTTTGCAAGGATTTTGATCCTCTTATTCTCTTTGTCCGTTTGGTCACCGGCAGTGGGTTTCATTCATTTCATTTTCTTGCGTCTCGCTCCCTTCCTCACTAGTGACCACTTCTGCTGCATGGACAGTCTCTGCTCCTGTATCTTATGCCAGCGTGACTTCTGCCCCACCAACAAGAAGTAAATCTACCTTCTGCAGCCTGACCAACAGGCTGCTGATGCACTGCAACGACTTCCTCTAGTCCAATGACACCGTCACCTGCAATAATAGCCTGTTCCTCATCACTTCTACCTCTGCATTGATTACCTTTGCCTCAGCTTCGGACACAGCAGCATCATCATCATCTTCTTCAAACACCATTCTCCTCTGCCCAATCATCCAGCTCTGACCTCTGCTTCAATGCCAATGATGGACTTAGTGCTCACTCCACTGCCCTATGTGTACTCTTCCTGATCATAATTCTTCCTTTTGGAGGCACAAATGGAATACAAATATCTACACTAATTCATCTGATGACATGGTACACTGTAAAAGTTAGCTGTAGTTTGAACAGTATTCAACTGTGTCACAGTCATTAGTGTAAACCCAGCTTACAGTAAGTAAATTAATGTAAGATGCAGTGCATTCTGGGAGTAGTGCCATAGCTCGGCTGCTGCAGCAGCAGATATCTATCCCAGTGTTTATATAGAGCTGGTAGAGCAGGGGGCTCAGTGGATATGGAGATGGCCTGCTAATATGTAGACCTGGGTTCGAATCCCGCTCATGCTACCTGTCTGTGTTTTTGGACAAGACACTTAGGGCCTGATTTACTAGCCGTGTTAAAACGTGTGCAAACACCATAGCACTTGCAAAAAAAAAAATAAATAACCTGCATACTGATTTACTAACAGTGTGCACTGAGGATTGTGTCTTTCAAATGCGCAAAATAGCATGTATTGTCCATTTAGTGCATTTGCCTTCATGAATATACAATTTGGTGTTTGTACACCTGAGTGCACAAAATTGTGGGAGGGAACATGTAAATTTATGACACGGATCTCCCACACTGAGGCCGAGTCCACATGGCTGCGTTTTCGTTGGGAGTGCCGGCTTGAAACAACTACGGCACGTGGCCATATCTGAAAATATGTGCATCCACATAAAGCCATGTTCATTTCTTCTTCTGCATTTGGTGGACACTGCAGTGCAAAGGAAACTGAAAGGGTGTCAAGTGCTGCCATCATGTGGCAAGAGGTGGCACGACACATCCCATGGAGTCTCCCGCAATTCCACGTGGTGAATTGTCATTTCCACTTGTGCTTCCAGGGAGCGCAGAGCTTGTTGATCATTTTGTACTGTTACGTGAACATGGCAGGACTGCAGAGACTTTTCGACAGAGATGAAAAAATGGCTCCTAGCAGCAAACAAGCAAGAACAGCAAGAGTGAGTGCTTTGTTTGGTCGGATGATGAGGTAGAGTTGCTGCTTCGCACAAAAAATGAGTATAAAGTGTTGAAAGTCGCAGAGAATGTCGAATGCGAGTCAACACAGAGCAAATACGTGCACATTCATGAACTTTTTCAGCGTAATTATCCCTCCGCGGACGACGCAGTGGCAACATGAAATAGATTTCTCACACAAAAAATAAGACCTTTGTAAAAGTGTGCTCATCACAAAATTGAAGGGGATCCAGAGCAAGTACAGAAAAGCGGTGAATGAGGGCAGGAAGAGCAGTCATGGGTGAGTGATACTGCTCTTTTTTGATCTGTGCCAAGAAATCTGGGGCCACTACTGGGCGCACAGCCAAGGACAGCCCTGACGGCCCTTCTCCCACTGAATTGACGAGCACGCCGGACGGCAACATGGTGAACATGCCGACAGCTAGAGTGAGTGACGCCACCGTTACTGACCATCGTGTGCACCTATTCTGTGGAATAGTCTGCCTGCTGAGATAAGTCTGATTCCGTTGATTCATTCAAATCCAGATAAAAGACTCATCTGTTCTCTCTTGCGTATGACTAATATATAATATACTGAACAAAACTTCCAACACAACACTCAAACTGTGTAAATATTCAATATACCGTATTTCCCTTAAAATCCTGGTAATTCATGGTGGATTTAGTGTCTAAAGGGCACAGAAAATGTGAAATTTCTGTGAGTTCAAAAGTTATGTCTCCTTCCGCTTGATTGAGCACCGACTAAAGTTGCTGTGGCCAACACAGGTCAAGTTGAGAATATTGCTCAACTCATCTAAAAATTTGGTCAATAAATAGCAACAACTATGCCATAACCTCAAACGCAGAGTCAACTTTGGTTTTCTGCTTAGACTGAGGAACCACCATAGGGCTTTGGTCAGAGGATCTCAGAGACCTGCTCGTTATAAATGGATGCAAAGGTTTGCTGATGTAGGGAGGCATTTGACCATGCAAAGCTCTGATTGTGCTCACCAAAATCTTAAATTTAAATCTAAACTTTATGGGATGCCAGTATAAGGATGACAAAATAGGTGTCAAGAGACCAACTAGAGGTCCTTGTCAGGAGCCTCACAGCCGCATTTTGGACCATTTGTAAGTTATCCAGAGATGACTTGCTGAGGCAGAAGAACAATGGATTACAATAATCTAATTGTGATTAAATGAATGCAGGAATTATTATTGTGCTTATTACAACATACACACACATCCAGTCATTTATCCAGGGGAAGGCATTTTTTTGAGGAAACAAGTCTCAATTTAACATCAGAAACATTGTATAAAATTGTAAATCAATATTCATTAAAAGAATTAATGACATGTCTCTCTGAATGACGTAACTAATAAAAGACAGAGCGAGAGCAAACTTTTAAGTTGCAACTTGATTTACGGTGCGAGTTGGCGGCTATGACATGATGTTAAAAGAAGCACAATTACGACCTGAATTACAAACATCTTCAGAAGAAGCTGTGTCAATGTAAACACTGATTAAATCTAAAATTCCAAAATTAAATCCACAGTACGCCTTCTGTAATGAGTGGATACTGACGTATTTGGTTAAATTAACATATTAATAAAACACCTTTAGGTCTCATTAGAGGGTTCCTGTGTACTGCTGGAATGAGTTTGTTTCAAAGGAGCAGTTACTTCGGAGAGAATCAGATGAGGCGTACTAGTTGAATTGTGAGGAAACATCAGCTACAACAATTTGGCCATGTGGTGCGCTTCTCTGGGCATGATGCAGCATCCAGATGCCTCAGTGTTGAGGACCCCGGCAACTGGAAAAGGCCAATGGAACACCCATGTATCAGCTGACTGTGGAAGATAGTACTAACTGCTGCTTTCATGAGGTGGGGATAGACCAGTTTTCTGCCTAGGTGGTTGCTGCCCTGAACCCATTGTGGTTCCATAGGGTGGTGGATGCAGTGAAGCATAGCTCCCAGACCTGACATAAACTGAATACAACACCATGACTTGATATCTGTAAAATGTAATAACTATTTTTCCAGGAATTTGATTCACAACATCCTTATTGTTTGATATGTCTGAGACCCTGTTTATGATCATACCAATTTGGCGTATCCCCGTTGATCCAGTATGATGTTTTCAGGTTTGAGGTCTCTATAGATGATTCCACTTGAGTGCAGAAAAGCCAGAGCCTCTACCACACAGCCTGTGTAGAATCGTGTTGTGCCGTCATCAAATGATCCCCTGGAACAGAGAGAAATGTTTATACAATCTCTTTCTTATTGAATGCTAAAGGAGACATTTTATACCCCCTTTGAACACAAGCAACAGCAGCCTTAGTTTCCACTGGGACCCTGCGATTAGCAGCAAGGTTTTATTAAATGCATACAAACAAAAGTCTTACTTTATATGTGCATTCCTATTGAAACTAATATAAGAAAGAATTGCAAATTCTTAGTTTAACAGAAGCCAACATAGCCCAAAACTGTGATTTAATCCAGCTTTGACTCAAAACAATGTCAACTATGGACCAATTGTGTCATTATCAATGTAATTGAACACTTTCTACTAAAGCCTTGCTACATGAATTAAATGAAGATTACTCTCCAAGTTGTGATTACTTCACGTGCACCTTCCTTCAGGAGAAGAAGATGGACCATGCTCAAGAGCCTCCTGTGAAAAGGAGACAAAAAAGCAAGCCCGAGAACTGTGCGATATGCTCGCAACCCTTGGATGAGAGCTCTCTATTTGTAAAAAGACCTACATTAGATGGTGTGAACGCTGTTATCCATGCAGCAGAAATCCGTCCAGATGAAGTACATGAGCAACCTTTGAATATCAAAGATGATATTTTGAATGGCAATGTCACAGCACGATACCACATGAAATACAGGGCTTGGTATACATCTGACAGTAATTTGAAGTATGTATGAAATGAACCTTCGGGTAGTGCATCTAAATGTGACAAGTGACCAATCAGAGCATGCTGGACCAGCTAGACTACGACATTCAGACACATCCACATTCAACACAAGACAGTTTTCTTTGTGGTACTTCTAACCCTCACAAAGAAAAGCTGACAAACATTACAACTGGGACTGGTTCTTCAACATGTGAGCGTATCATCAAGGCAGCATTGGAAAGACAAGACGATGGGATTCATATGCACATGTTGTCATACCCAGACTTGTTTGCCTATGATGCAAAATGCCATCAGCCATGCTACAGTCGGCATGTTTCAGATAGAAATATAAAAACTGTTCAAAACAGGACTGAAACACAGGAGTCGCTGTTCAATTTCGATAAGGCTGTTTTAGGTTTGGGTGAGGAAATAACTGAAATAAACCTGTCCTTTCACGAGACAGAACATTGGTAACATTGTCAACCCAGCATGCGCGTTTCATTGAGCTACTTAATAAAGGAAGGTTGTCAGAAAATAAGGTAGAACCAAATGACTTTCCTTCATGGAAACTGAAGGAGAAATTGAAGAAACACTTCTGTGATATGTTGTTATTCATTGCTCAACCTGGAATGTCTGATCTGGAATGTCTGATCTGGTCTGTTCTAGTGACGTGACTGTTGGCGACACTTTAAAAAGAGTTTCAGCCCTTAACATCCAGATCAATGACATTGGTGAGTGTGAATATACTAGTAGCACCGCTGGTGGTACTGGTGCACACCCAAATGAATTGGACAGTTCTCTCATACTTCATCGAGCTGCAGGTATCCCTCGCAGTTCAATGTCAGGGATTAACTTTCAAAATACACATTACTCTCCAAGTGGTGACTTGAACACACAGCAGTGCAAGGCCTTTGTCCCAGAGACATTGTATGACTTCATCACATGGTGCACGTCAAAAGACCACTTTGATAAAGCTGCACATAGTGCTCCTGGTGAAACTGACATGAAGGTTCTCGTATCTGTGTCTTTACCCAAATACAGCACAATGATGAAGTTTGGTCAACAATAGCAGGGGTTATTTCAAGAAATAATGGGATTTGTGAAAAACGGCATTTTTTCACCTTTCATAAACAAGGTGTTAATTTGGCAGGTTGTATGCATTTATGGGAACTACAACACCACTTTTTAAATTCGACACTCTGACGGTTAAAATGGTGCCAATTAGTGCTTGTTATATCACTGTTTGGCCAGAATATTGGGAAAGTTACACCATCTGTACCCCCAAAATCCCCTAAATTTCAAGTATTTTGGATATATTTCCAGCCATAAAATCACCACCAGATCAAAACATGCCTTGAAATATATCACTGAAGGTCTCTCACGCCAAATACATGCATATAGCGAATGCTGGGTGAAATTCACATAGTTGATTTCAAGAAATAGGGAGATGATTGAAAATGGCATTTTTTTTTACGTTTTTTGGCAAGTAAGGTGTTAATTTGCCATGTTGTACATAAATGCTGCAACTACAACATAAATTTTCTAAAACTAGAGATCCTTCCAGTCCAAATGATACCAATGTCAGCTTGTTATACCTCCGGTTGGGGTCCTCCAAATTTTCCTGGCCTTGGCCACTGCACTATAAGTAACCGCTCGTTTGACACAAAGTCATTCCAGTTGAACCCAAGGATCCACCGAAGAGACCAAGTACCAAAGACTTCCAGTCATCACCCTAGGTCATTGGTTAACATCTAAGTCTCACAAAGATACAGTAACATAGGAAGAACTAGGATCATAAAGACTTGGACCTTTGTTTGCCTGCAAAGATATCAGCATTGCCAAACACCTCTGTCCAGTGAGCTCATGAATGTCACTGAATCTCATGAACGTCACTGCCAAGATAAGTGAATGTCTCGACAGGTTCAACAATTTCACTGCATACAGATACACTTCAGATGAGTCCAGGAAGTCTGTGGAAGACTGGACATTAGTCTTGATCCAGGACTATTGCAAACTCACACACTCTGATTCCTTGCTCAGCTTCTCAAGTGCTGCAATCAAGGTATCCACTGATGTCCACAAACTCAAGGGCAGTAAAACTTTCCTCACCAACAAAGGCACCTAAGTCACTGGTTTCTGCAACCCTATCTAACACTCAGTCTGTGCAAGCATTGAACAGCGTAGGAGCCAGAACACGGCCCTGGTGAATGATTAACTTGACAGGCCAGAGGAAAGTCTCCAGGGGAAACAAAATTAACATTTTAATTACCTC
>OMMV01207270.1:0-19100 GCA_900302635.1 Chatrabus melanurus | reverse complement strand
AAAGTAACAGGTATGTTACTGAAAGTTCAATTCCATAAAATTAGCCGTTTTCCTCTACATTATCGTGGGGCCGGAAATTTGACCTTGACCTCTGACCTTCATTGTTCACCGATCCCGAAGGCGCAGTCACACCTAGACGTTTGGGCCAACGTAGACGAACTTACTTGCACACGTCGGTGTTCGCTAGCCTCCGTTGGCATCTGCTAGCCGCCGCTGGGCTCCGCCGTCCTCCGGTGATGAACAACGACCGTGTCCAAAAATTTTCAATATGTTCAAAATTCCTCGCTGGTTGCCGACGTACCTCTGGCTACGTTGGAGACCGGTAGAGAAAGTTAATCTCCGCTACGACCAAGTTCCCCCCACTAGCCGCCGTTAGCATCCGCAGGCCGAGGTTACTGGTGTGATCGTCCACGCCGGCTAACGTTTGGGTGTCGAACCCCTCTCCTGCACGTTGGCACAGGTCCCGCTTGTTCTAATGGAGTGCTGGCTAACGCCCGCCTCTGCTGGCCTCCACTAGCACCACGTTGTGGAATGGCGTGCTGCGTTTGAGGTTTACTACCAAACTCTGGGAATGTGATTTTGCTGACTTTTGGCCACTTTTCTCTACCTTTCTCTGCGTTCACCAGACGCTGGGGTAAACGTCATAGTGTGACTGCGCCTTAACGAAAATCAAATCACTTCTTCGCACCCATGTGCCCAATTTCCCTGCCAAGTTTGATCAAAATTCGATTAGGCGTTCTGAAGATCTCTGGCTAACGATCAAAGTGATCACAAGAATGCATGCCTCTGGTGGCATCACTAATACTAGGCATGTTTCCATTTCCATTCTAAATTGTGCAAATTGAAGTAGCGAATTGAAAATATGCTTAATGGAAACGTGTATTTCGAAAAAACTCAAACATCGCAAAACGTTTTTATGCTCGCATGAGGTGCTTTTTCAGGTGATTCGAAAAAGCCTCATTTTGAAAAAGTGGAATGGAAACACTTTTTTCGCTATTACAGGTCACATGATGTACAGAAAGTCTGACATGACATCCTAAAATACACGACACGGTACGTGTGGACAAAGTGAGACGGAGAGCTTGTTAAATGTTATAAGAGATGACGTTACGGCAATATCGGATTAAAAAAAACTACTGCTGGACTACTGAAATGACAGTTCTCGCAAGAGGACAAAACCCAGCAGCGGCTTTCAATAACGCAATGGAAACGCTGTCATTTTCCAACTATTTTTTGTCGACATTCTGATAATATCGCTAAAGTTTTGTACAAATCTGTAATGGAAACTTGGCTAATGTAGCACAGTGTGGGGTGAGACACCTTCCCTAACAATAATGTATTTCATGGCATGGTTGACTAAATGGAACAGCATTCCCTGCAGACATTGATCGCGGTTAGTAGTATGAAGTGCGCTGGCACTACAGGCTGCTTGACTGTTGATTAGAAAAAAATGTAAACATTCGGAAGGTGTTTTGCCCCCTACACTCTTCACTGAGGACCTGTCGGTCATATTTACCCATCTGAAAACTCCTCTGAGTACGTCACCGATCGCGCGCCATTACCCAAGTGGTGCATATGCGCAGAAAGTTCCGCCTGTGGAGAATTGACTGACTGACACATGACGTGATGATCTGAGGCGCCAAGGTCGCCCAGGCACCAGGTCTGGGAGCATGTGCTGGTGCCGTTCATCACATCCACTACACCACAGGACCACCCTGGGTCCTGGATGGCAACTACCCAGGCAGACACCTGGTCCATCTCCACCTCTTGAAAGCAGCAGCCAATAACTAGCCACTAACCATAACTATCGCACTGACTGATGTGACCGAGCCCGACCCGAACCAGAGTATAATTTCTAAATACTGTATTTGTCCGAACCTGGCCCGACCGGTCGGGTCCCGTTGGGGTATTCACCCACTATTGTCTGTGGGATATTTGTGGCTATAAACGTAAAGCTACAGTGTGTAGGACTTAGGGGCGTTTATAAGCAGAAGTGGAACATAGCATTCATAACCATCTATTCATTATTGTATAATTACCTGCAACAACAAATCGATGTGTTTTCACAAGCTTAGAATGAGGCCTTCATATCTATAGGGGAGCGCGCCCCCTCATGGAGGCCGCCACGTAGCAGCACAATGTTGATACAGCAGCACCAAAGGGGACATACTTACTCTGCCTTCTGTATTTTGCAGTGCAGCCAGAAGAAGAGGTTTCAGTGGTTGCTCCCCTATATACTTTACTGAAGCAGACTATATACTGTCTACTGGTTGCTAGTGCAGGCTAACAAGTTTGATAACCTTCATTTTTGTGAAATGGAGGATTGTACGTGTTGCTTATCACAAGAGAAGGCAAGGAGCATGAATCCGCATCGCCAAAGAAACAAAAACGTGAAGGGAAATAATGCACTCTGCAACCTCACCACTAGATGGCACTAAATCCTACACACTGTAGCTTTAATGTTTGTAGCTTTTGTGCCATCTGGTGACCTTAATTGCTGCTGCTGTAACACAGACAAGATAATAGCTCTGATGTTGGCTTAAAAATAGATTCCATATCTTCTTTATACCTGACACAAATACATAAATGATCAAAAACATACAATTCTTTGTAATTTTTTTTTAAACATATCATTTTAAACATTTTTTGACTTCTTTATGGAGTAAATCCCAACTGCAAATTCTTCACCAGGCTCAAACGCCTGATTTCACCTCCCAAGAAGATTACCCGAGCGTAGCCCAGCGGGGGTTCGAGAGCACGCAGGCCTGAAACAGCAGCGCAGCATCACAATCTGCCCGTCTGCAGTGTGACTTATTGGAACATCAGACTGCATTTGTGCAAACACACGTCGAATTCCACGGATTCACAAGACGGCCGGGCAGGAAAAGAGATCAAGGCACGGAAAGAAACATTCCTCTGTGTTGTGTTCGCCTGTCAGAACACCTTAAAACTGTCAATCACGCCTACGGAGGAGCCGAGAGTTGCAGGGTGTGTTTGGGATGATGCCTCGCGTTACCTGGTGTAAATAGGGAGCGTGAGCTAAGTCTGTGGCCGGGACTACGGCCTGGCATTCACGTGCAGGATGCAGAACCCTGAGCGGAAAAGCGAGTCCACTGAGCACTAAAGTGTTACGGAGGAATTTCTTGTGCAACGCTGTGCAACTTTCATCTCAGGCTTAATGATGTTTAATGCAACATCATTCCATATGTGTGTGAAGTTCCACTTTGCATTAGCTGAAGAAGAGACAGCGGCCAGCTGTTAAATCCCAAATAATTTGCCCTGGATTTAACTCTTTATCTTTCCCCCAAATCTGGCGGCTTTAAGATGTAGTCTTTCATTTCCAAAGCGGGGTGTTTATGTGCTACTACAAATGACCTATGGTTTCGCTAGCTTTGGCACGCAAAGGCGGCTCACGTTTCTTGTGGGAGCGTCTCGCACCAAAGCCGCACTGAGTGACGAATCTGGACTTTTAGCTGCCGACGATTATAAAAAGTGAAACGCGAGCACATTCCTGAGCCGTGCGGCTGCACAGCTGAGGTCCCGTTGAAAGATGAGCACTTGGCAGGAAATTAGCCTGCAGTTGGATACAGCAGGGTCACTGAAACACATGCACACAAATGCATGTGCACAAAACTTTGATAATTGTGTTCGGGTGATGAGTGCTGAATCCTGGCTTTGCCATTCACTGCTGTTACTGAATCGAAGCGCTGCAGAATGGCTGAGTTGTAAAGTTGTCCAACTGTGCTGCGCTGAGGCGTTGCATGCCCCAGATTTGTGGTGGGAGTGGAGCTGTGAGAGAGTGACAGCTGACTAGCTGGGAGTGGAGGAGGAGGAGGAGGTGATGGTGCTCAGAGTCACTGTCCACTGCTTAGCTCCCAGGGGAAAATGAGCCATAAGAGAGACTAAAGCTACAGCTGTTGTTTTACACACGTCCATTTACCGTGTTCCTTCGTTTTAGTGCACAGACCCTAATTAGCGCACATGGGGTCTTTGTAGGGTCTCTGGGTGGGCGCCCTGGTGCTATTTCTAGCATCCAGGACTATTTCTGGATCAAAACAAGCCACTCAGATTGCCCGGATTCACCCCATTCATACCAATAGTTGGCATCAAAACAAAATCTTAAAGGACAGAAACCTACCTTTTGCGGTGTTTTACTTCAGTTTCAGAAGACTTGTCGTAGATCTCCGGGGTTTCATTGCGCGCATGAAGCCTTGCTTCATTTCCCGTGTTAAAACAAGGCCTGGGCGCACATCCCAGAAAACATGTCATTGTAAAATGCAAGACAATAGTTCGTCAAGTTTGGGTGTCCAAATGTCTTTGTAAACGTGGAATCCCCAAACAAATGCACCGCTCGCTATTTCCTCAGCCATTGCTGAGTCAGTGTCGTAAATCTCCCAGGTCTCATTGCGATGAAACCTGTGTCAAAACGAGGCCCGCACGTGCATCTCAGGAAACGTGCGCTTAAAAGAATAATTTCTAAGTACCCTATGTTCAATAAAAAGAATTTATTTAGCGCACAGTGCGCTTAAACGAAGGAATATGGTATTTGAACCGGCAAGGAATGCATCATTCACCAAAATCCAAATATTTCAAGTTGCACGCTCATGATGTTGTTGCAAATAATGGTGCGTGCAAACCATAGATCCAGGTTGCCTGGATCTATGGTGAAACTCCTCTTTAACCTGTATATGGATTTCAGTGAAACTTCACACATTGGTCGCACACGATATGAAGATGTGCATGGATGAAAATAATTCTGGTTCGAGATCGTCAAGGGGACATAAAATTGGAATTTTGTTTTTAACTAATGCATCGCCTGATACTGACCTCGTAACCGCGACTGAAATGTCACATATTTGTAGCACACCATATGAAGATGTGGATGAAGGGAAATAGTTCCAGTTCAACGTCTTCGAGGGGAGATAACTGGTCTCTTGTTGTTGTTGTTCTTTGTCTGTGCATGTTTGACAATTTTACTGCTGTGCATTGTCTTATTCATTTGTTGTCATTGGTAGTATGGACCTAGCAGATGGTCACCCCTGTGAGTCTGGCCTGCTTGAGGTTTCTTCCCGAAACATCCAGGGAGTTTTTTCTTACCACTGTTGCCATGGTGCTTGCTCAAGGGGTGGGTTAGATTAGACTTGCCCTTGTAAAGCGCCTTGGGGTGACTATGTTGTGATTTGGCACTATATAAATAAATTGTATTGAATTTTAAGACGTCATATTTGTCAATTACCTGCACAGATGCCATTGATATATATAAAACATGCAAGCAACTATATGGCAGAGCGGGTGGTATCATTTTGTGAGCTTGATCACAGATTGCTAGGTTTTTTTTTTTTTCTTTTTTAAATTTGATAAATCAGACATTTTTTGTACAGTAGGACAGATAAACATGTATTATTTGCAACATTTCTGTCATTGCGTGTTCTGTCAGTCATGTGTTGTGTTTCGTTTTGTTAAAACGGCCATAGCAGATGGTGACCCCATTGAGTCTGGTCTACTTTTTCTTGTTTCAGCTGCACATGTTGTCACACCAACCACCTGCTTGTCCTCCCTCATCACATCCATAAACCTCCTCTTTGGTCTCCTCCTGCTTGGTGGCTCCATCCTCAGCCTCCTTCTCCCAATATACCCTGGGTATACAGGGTTCTCCCTACCTATCTACAACAGGGTGCCGCGCCCTGCTAGTAACTGTGGCCGCCCTGTTCGTTACCTGCGCCTGGTTATTGCTACTTGACACCCTCAAATTTTTTTTGCTCCCACAGTATGCATGCAGATCTACATGTTATTTGGAGACCTGTCGACTTCTAGTTTTGGGCCGTCATTTTCTGCAAAGACGGGTTTCGATGGCACGCTCCTATTGGCCAGCGTGCGGCACGGCAACCAAACAGAGGCTACTTTATTCACACAGATCATAAACGATGTGTGTCAGTCTCGCTCTGTTTCATAAGCTCAGTGCTGACGCAGCGATAACAGCCAGCGTCTGTCATCTAGGTGTCCTATGTTCACCCAGTGTCACGGTTGGTGTTGCAGCGAAGCAAGTTTTAAAAACATATTTTGCTCTCCTTTGCTTCAAATACGCACCAAGTCTGTTTCTGATGCATGGCGCATATGATATACCCTTCTTACCGGCCAATCGGGTAATGATTTAGCGATTGTTTACCAGTAGTGCTGTTATTCTGACGTTCATCCTGTGTCAGTTTTGACTTCCGGTTTGTTGACCTCCACGTTTGTGTTTCCTAGCACTTCTGGGTTTAATTACTCCACGTTCTTTATAAACGGCGTCAAAATGTCTCCTAGTTGCCAGATTGTATTAGGTTCCGCCCTGCGCTCTAGCGTTCCATGTTGCCTGCCACATTGCTGCTGTGAGTTGTACAAATTATTATTATTTAGGACAATAAATTCTGTTCTATCCCGGGGTGTCATGCCTCCGCCCCCCGGTACCCCCTAGCAGGCGCCCCACCCATGCCATACGCTACCCCTTTCCCATGTTCTAGATAACACCCTGATGCAGATCAGTGCATGAATTTACTGAGAAAAACAAACCATTTTTACTGAATGAGATCACCTTATGATGGATTATGCTTGTTTCCAAGTGTTTTTTTTTCCCTCTCCATGGTGAAGAGTTCCAGTACGATTACATCATTCGTTACTTCATATTGAACGCCTCGCACTTCAAGCTCAGTACGTGGCTCGCGCTCGCCTTTATTTATACCTGCTCATTAAAAATCCTGGTGAGAATGCGGGTATATCAGGAGAAGGATGCCCATGGCCAAACCATCTCACCTGGAAGTCCTACACTGGCCTGGAAATGCTGGTAAACCTTACCACACTGGAGCCTCTGTCAGACTGCAGCAGCCAATATCACAGTAGAAACAATGTTTTAAAATGTTTTGTGGCTGTGGGTGCGTAGTTTTACCATTTGCATTGCGTGTGTAGTTGTGCGTTTGTCAGTGAAGCATACACATGATTTCAGAAGTTGCAGCTTTTTGGGTGTGCTGCACCAGCTGCATCGTTAACGTTCATAAATATCAGCTTCATTCATGTTCATTGATTATTTGCTCACTCGTAATCCTTATTTGCAGCTGTAAGTTTAGCTGACTCACAACATCCAGTCATGTTCATCCATTCACGTTCATCCGCTGCTTCAAAGTGCTCTGTAGACCCTTCCCACTGATGGTCCTGGATATCACCTGTAGCCATTGTGGATTACAAACAACTATAATGTAGTGAAGCGTGCCTGTTGTTGTATTGATGGCTTGGATCCCTATTTGATATCCAGAAGGGATTTCAGCACAGACGCAACAACACAGCCAGAAACATCGCAGTTAAGACCTTCTTCTTTTTTTTCCCCCGCTCCTACCGCTGCAGTGCAGATCAAATCTAGGCTTGAGTCTCCCATATGCCTTCTGGCAAACTGTAGCTAAAATTTCACGTCTTCTTGAGAAAATCCGTCTCACTTCACCATGAAGCTATATAACTGGTGATGCAACAGACAAAAGTTGCACTATGCACACTTTCTGCAATCACAGTCACAGAAACCTATAACTCCTTCAGAGTTGTCTTGGGTGTTTTGGTGGCTTCCCTCACTATTCTCCTTCTTGCACAGTCACTCAGTTTTTGAGAACTGCCTACGCCCTCGAAATAACGATAGCACTTATGCGCCTGGGGTGTGTGTTGGACTAAAAGTGAGGTGTGGTCAGGCGCAGAGTTGGCATTTTGATATCTTCTGTCACCAGAAAGTGTTTGCACCTTAGACCAGCCAAAAACCTGGCCTAGAACATAACAGCCAGACACACCTTAAATAAGCGGCTTCACAACACACGTTGCACTTCGCCAACAACTTGCAATGGCGTAATGTTAATATGATGTTGTATTATGGCCTCTGTAGGCAAAAAAAGAGGAAGAAAAACTCATTTTATGAGAGAACTGTTCTTCCCTCCCTTTCTCTCTCTCAGAGACCGACAACATTATGCGTAAAGCAGCCATAGCAAAACAAAACAAACAAAAAAAAACCTTCACCTTGCTGCAGGCTTCACCTCAGGGAGACTTGTTGGCTGCTGTCCGCTGTGGGCTCTGACAGCGGGCACTAACGAGCACTAAGAAGATGTGCTATGAACGAGCACAGGTTGGCACTAACTAACGAGCCAAAAATCCTTTCACCGCTTCCCCAATAACACAGCGCTGTGTGCCTGGTGCAGTCCAGTTTAAAGGGCAAGACAGGTGCCACTGTGATTGTTTGATGCCATTTTTGGACCACAAAATGTCCATGAATATTGAACACAGTAAATCCATCCCTTTTGCATGAAGTGCCCAGCTTTGCACTGGTTTTTCACTCCGCTTAAATAGCAAAGTGCGCGCCGACATGCTCCAAATGGGCTTGTGCTCGCCGCATTTGTCAAAATAGGGCCCTCTGTCTGTAAGTGTGGAATACTGCTGGATGAGTGAGGGGTTAGGTGTTTTGAGATTCACCTCAGTCCGAACAACATTATAATAAAGAGTCAAAATGAAATCAAAATTAAGACACATTACTTTATGCAAACATTTAATTTACAAAGAGTCAGTGAAAGTTTTACAGTGCACATGACACTGAATCACAACTGAAGGTTCGCAGAACCTCGATGAAAATGAGCAGAGATATTTTACATCTGTAAATGGGAAGAAATAAACATTACGTGTACAACCCCAAATCAGAAAAACACCGCCACAGTGATTCTTACGTTTACTTTGACTTCTATTTCATTGCAGACAGTGTGAACCCAAGATATTTCATGTTTTGTGAGGTCAACTTCATTTCATTTGTTAATATGCATCCATTCCTGCATTTAAAGCCTGCAACACATTCTAAAAGATGTTGGGATGGGGGCAATTTATTCTAAATATAAGGATTAAATCATCTCTTTTACAGTCAATTTACTTGAGACATGTCAGGGGATGGATACATGAACATTTCCAAGTCACTGAATATATCTTGGACTTCATTTACATCAATCTTTAAGTAATACAAACAGTACTGTATGTTAAATGTGTCAAGTAGGCAGTTCTCAAAAGTCGAGTGACTATACTGGAAGGAGACTAGTGAGGTAAGCCACCAAGACACCCAGACAACTCTGGAGTTATAGGCTTCTGTGATTGTGGTTGGAGAAACTGTGCATAGTGCAACTTTTGTCTGTTGCATCACCAGTGATACGGTTTCATGATGAAGAGGTGTTGAGGAGGATTTACTTAAAAAGAACGTGAAACTTCAGCTGCAGTTTGCCAGAAGGCACATGGGAAACCCGAGCCTAGATTTGATCAGTTTTCCTGTTTTACAATCCTGTCATAGGTATAAAAGTGATGATTTAATCTTTATATTTAGAATAAACTACCCCCGTCCCAACTTTTTTTGCAATGTGTTGCAGGCCTTAAATGTAGGAATGGATGTATATTAACAAATGAAATGAAGTTGACCACACAAAACATAAAATATCTTGTGTTCATGCTGTCTGCACTGAAATAGAAGTCAAAGTAAATGTAAGGATCATCCCAACTTTTTATGATTAGGGGTCGTACATACACATACTGTGATGTGACATCTCAGACCGCGCCTTATAGGATAACTGTCTCAGCAGAAAGCGTCTGCGTGTGTTGGACCGTCTGATCTATGAATGTGCAGCACGTACTGACCTGAATACTGAGACAACACCATATGGATTGGCTGGCCAAGACACTCAAAGCCCGAAGGCCTAATCCCTGCTGGATAAATTGAATGATCTGGAATCATATTAAAACGGACTAAAATTAACTATTTAAACAATATGATAATCAGATTGTCCTTGCATATTTTGAGTCCGATTGGGCAGTGTCATCTGTATTCCTGAGGGAAATTCTTGTCTGGTGTGATGCTGATTGAAATGGAAAAAAAGAGCATATTTTAACACGGTATAGCTCAAATATTAATTTAAAGGTGTAGTCCCTTTTGATTATTTATGATTTAAGTCACAGGAAGGATTTTCTTCAGCACCACTATAATTTTGTACCTGAGTATTCAAATATAGAATTCACATTATATTGCCAATAAGATCAAAATATCGCCTTGTTTGGAAACAGTTTCACATTTTGACCCATGTGGGTTAAAATACAGCAACAAGATGCCATGACATGCTTTCTGTGGTGATGTCATAGATGATACAGTGGGAGGTGCGACCCTCATATGGCATGCTGAGAAGCTATGCATTCAAGGGTTGGAAAGCACTGCTATGCTACATATGCTAGTGTTAGCATCATGAAGCAGAAGAAACGTGGCGGACCTTCAATTGCAACTGAATGTGCCAAAAAAAAACAAAAAACCTAATGTAAAACTGAAGCAGAAAGAAAGTAACGGCCACAGCTGGTAAACATAGGTGTCCAGTGATCCCGTTTGGAAGAACGGATAAAATCTCGACATATTAAACACAAATGTTTTGCTGGATATCTATTGGACAGGTAAGACAACCCTCACACAGCTCTAGTGTTTCACCTGTCAAAACTAATGTCAGTCACAATTCCGACATTTTTACTTGGTTTGCCAAAATGAGTTTATGGGGAGAGTAATGTTTTTGCACAGCTTTATTAGTAGAAAGTCAGAAATTCTGCGTTTTCAGTGTCCATCGAATGCAGCATGAACTTGGAGCCTTGCATATGAGCTTCCTCCTTCACGCAGCAAACGCACTATATTTGCCGTGGAATCCCCTCAAAATAAAAGTAGCTTTAATTTTGAAATATACCACAAAAATAAAGGTGTTTTGTAATGTCGATTTCAACACAAAGTAAATTTTGTCAATTTTGTAGAAGATCAGAAGGGACCACATCTTTTAACCTTAAAGTTTAGTGGTGCTGCATAAATAAAGAAATGTGACGTTGCTGTGTGACATCATCGTCTGTGCAGAAAACGACAATCGCATGATGGGATATTGTCGAAAGTGTCGATTATTGCTGCCGTCGAATATGTACAATGCCCTGCACATTTACTCTTGAATCCTGCCTTATGGTAAATTTTGGTCTTTACCTCCATCTTCAATGATCTCATTCTTGTGGCAGCCCTGCAATACGTTCACCTTCATATTTACAATATGTAACGCCATCATCGGAATTTAGCTCAACCTCAGAGCCTCCATCTGCCTCAAGTTTGTGGCAAACGAGCTTCACATCACGTCCGTGTGCCAGATGGTACCGTTGCCGACGCCGTCCCTGTGCCCTCCTGCTCTCTGTAAACAACCCGGGGGTTTGATTCAACATGTGCCGTGTCGACATGAGAACACTGTATCTCCAACGTGACAGCGAGCATAACGAGTCTGATTACAAGGGACAAACATCAAAGAGGCAAGCGCATTCTTTGATGATGTGAACTCGTCACACACTGCACAGCTGTACGTCTTGCTAGGCGAGATGAAAGGAGGCGAGACTTCTTGAAGCTGTACATAAAACTCATTTACATGCGGCAGTGTCTCATAGTTGAACATTTCTTCCCTGAGCAAGGTGGATGAGGCTGTCGGATTAAACCCGTGTTTCTTTAAGGCTTCACCAGACTGACACGAGCCTTTAAGGGGGTCAGAAGTTACCAAGAGTCTTCAAAAGAGAACATGAAGCTAGGAACCAAAAGTAGCCCCCAGTCGCTATTATGATGCATCCTAAAAGAACCACATTTTCAGGTCTCTAAAGCCGGGCGTCCACTGAGCGATTTATCTCGATTGGATGACTTTTTCCGATTAGGCAATTTTGCCAGCTAATCCTCGGGGGTTCTCAGGGGCCGATGCAGTCGCACCAATCGTGCGACACAGAGATATCCGCTCCTCGATTGTCGTTCGCTCAGTTGTCTGTGTCTGCATCTCTCTCTGATGACTTGGTGATTTAGAAATTGACGGGAGAATAAAGCAGAAGAGAAAAAGTCTGCGGCATTATGTCGTGGCAGTCATGGCTCTCACCACGATGAAGAAGGTGGTGTCGGTTAAATCTTGCCAATGTGCTTGTTCAGGGGGTGAGTAAGGTGAGTCCTTACCCTAGTGAAGCGCCTTGGGGCGACATATGCTGTGATTTGGTGCTATATAAATAAATTGAATTGAGAGGTAGGGAGGAGGAAAAATGGAAGTGGTCACATGACACAGTGAGCACTTCCTCCTCGAAAGATGCGCTCACCCCGATTTTAACACCAGTTTTGTTCGCAACATCGATTTCGTCAATTTCTGCTACCGTCAAAGTCGCTAGAGAAAACCTTGGCATGTCGAGTGGATCGCAGTCGTAGATTTTATCTACAAGTTGGCTGATAAAGCCGTTTCCACAGGCCGATCACACAATCGCCTTACAAAAAGGCCCAGCGGACGTCCTGCTTAAAGGTGTTTTTCACGCTCAGCTTGTTTGAAGTATTTGATTTGAAACCTGGTGCATTTTCTACCTAAGCTTGGTTCGTTTGAGCAGATTGACTAAATAATTGGACTGGAATCATTGTAGTAGAGGACCCTACCATTGACCCCATGACCATTTTCGACCGGATCAGTTTTTGAAGGTTGTTTCTGAAGGATATGATGGAAAATAAACAAAATAAGCATCTATACCCCTCGCGAAAGTGTGGGCGAACGCCACCAGAGGACGAAATCCAAGATGGCTGCCGTAAAATCTAAAATTGTTATAACTTTAGTCCTGTGACAGCTATTGACGCGTTCTTGGTGTCTATAAAAAATAGTTTAAAAAGTCTTTGATTTTCAATTTTCTAATAAAGTTTAAATTAGTTTAAACTTACCTACTTTTAAAAATATTTTTAATTTTTCATTAAGCTGACATAATTTAACATGCGTATATATATATATATATGAGAGAGAAATATTTCATTTTAGTCTCCTATGTTGATCAAAATTGTGATTAAAGGTTTGAGTGGACCTCAGAAGATTTTTAGATTTCAAAGTGGGCCCCAACGTTCTAAAGTTTATGAATGGCTGTGCTCGATCAGCCCTCCATGTGGCGACCATTGAGTTGCCAATTTTGCCTTCATTTGAAGGCTGGCGAGTACATTCACAAAATAGAATTGCATCAATAGTTGTCATAGGACCAAAGATATGGCAATTTTAGATTTGGTGGCGGCCATCTTGGCTTTCGCCCTCTGGTGGAGTTAGCCCACACTTTCACGAGGGGTTTGGGTATTTATTTAATTTATTTTCATCATATCATTCAGAAACAGCCTTCAAAAATCGATCCATAGAGATTGGTCACAGGGTTAGTGGTAGGGTCCTCTACTATTGTGTGGGGGGTGTTCTATATAGAAATGGAGGAGGACACCACCCCTCCTACAGACTATTTAGGGTGTGTCAGATTGGCTAAGTGGGTGTGTCTCGCAAAGCCAGCAGAAGTCCATATATGGATTTCCGTGATGTATGTTACAACCATCTAAAACTAGACATTTCACGTCTAAATTTTGCTGATAGCTAAAGAATTTCTGCATTCAGAGGCGAAGACTTATGGAATTCGGAGTTGTTTAACATTAAAGCCCAACAATGTCTAACTGTAAAAGGTGGATTTAAAAACTTATTTTGCACAGTTTAACCCCTTTAAAGAACCAACAGGGAGCTCGTGTCTGTATTTAGTGGCAGTACTTCCAGGAACAGCTGTTTGTAATGTGACTTATAAAAACCATGCAGTGTGGCAGTTGGTGTTCTATTCATAGATATGAAGGGAGAATAGATCTACTATCATAAAAATCAACAAGTGAAGTCTGAAAACAGTGGACATTTTTCAATATATGTAATAATGAAGTCAATGGAGACGTTCTGATAACACAAAAAAAAAAAAAAAGGTTTAAAGTACGGCCTATCCAGACACCCAGAAAACTCAGTCACACGTGCACACACAATAATACAAAACTTGATGCAAAAGTCCGTCAAAACTAATCCTCCACCCACATTCAGACACACACACACGCTGCAAACGAGGTTTAGGTTTTAGGATTGTCATACACGGTAAAATGTTGCCCTGATAATCTCTTAGTTCCAGGAGGACACATTGGGGTATTCAAGTTCATTGTTTCTTTTCTGGAAGATAACTGAATGTAAGTCTCTCATTCATTCCCCTCCGGCCCCCAGCACCTGTCACTCATTCAGTCTGGCATCACTGGCAGTCTGTTGGCCCCAGCCTCACTGTCAAACCCACACAGCTGTGTTATAGTCAAACAAGGGCTGCATTTTCTGCAGACTTCTTCCTGGCTGCCTCCTGTCTAAATAAATTGCCGCAAATGGCGGCTGGTGGAACTGTGGGACTTGGTTGTGGATTGTCTCCGTTTCACTTAGATGTGGACAAGGCCTGCTTTTGCCCTGTTGTCCGTTTGCCCAGAATGGCAGATAGAAGCTCCCCTTAGAACTGTTAGGAACCACTTTCTTGGGTCTTTTGAAGAGGTCGCCCTCTGGCAGCTCGGGCGCGACCCAGCCAGGTCTTTCCTTCAGCAGCTTATCCCTGTCAGGCCGGACAGTGCGTAGAAATTTCTTGAAAATGTTTGTCGTGAGTGAGAATTTGCGACAGATCTCCTGTGAGCGGCTTAGATGGAGAGGGTGAGCCGGGGTGTCTGGTCTGTCTGCTCCTCCATCCATTGTCCTGTTGTCTCTTCTCTTCCTCATTTCCTTCTCTTCTGCATCATCCTGTTCCACCTCTGGCAGGTCTAGCCAGTTGCCCACGAGGTCAGCAAAGACATTGTCCCCGAGCACTAACGGTTGCCGGTTACGGCTGCCGCTCATGAGTGATGAGGTCCAGTCGCTGGTGTCGTCTGTGCTGTCCGCGGAGTAGTCGCTGTCTAATGATGGACCTTCTCTGGACAGGCTGTACAGGATCCCAGGCAGATCAACCACCTGTGCACGATTGGGCACTGATGGATGAGAATAAGGCTCCGGTGGAGGGTTTCCCACTACTGGTCCGTAGAAGTCCACCTGGGGTGCAGTGTATCCTGACCACCTCTTGGGTATAGACTCAACGTTGGTCTCACTCTTCCTGCTTCTTACACTTGTCTCACTTCTATCGCTCTCCAGGCTGGACACTGTCGAAGATGAAGTTCCCCCGCTGCTACTGTGGTGAGACAGGCTGCAATCATCTTGACTGATGCTGGATCTGCTCTCTAGTGATGGCCTGGGTCTTGGGATTGGACTTGGACTGGGCTCCTTGGCCACAGCGTGGCTGAAACAAGGCATGGCTGAATCTGGAGGAGTTTGTGGAGCAGCGTGTGGAGGTCCTCGGTTAATGGGTCGCCCTGAAATGTCAAGGTTCTCTATCGCTGTCTGAACCTGGAGGAGCTTGAGTTCTTGGAGGGCTCCCATCATTGAATTCATCTGTGCATGGAGGCCATCTCCTGCTTCTTTCATAGACACCTGCCAGAGGGAGAGAGAGAGAGACAACAAAGTTAGGAGGTGTCAGAGAAAGATGAGAGACAACCAACCAAAAACAGACCTTGTGGCGCTCATCAATTCAAGCATTTGACTTGTCACCCTGCTGCGGGGCTCAAATCATCCATCAGAGACCCGTTTTGTCACTTCACAAATCGTGTTCCAAACCTTCAACTAACAGTGCCAAAATCATTCAGTAACATGAAAAAGCAACATCGTATGTGCTTGTGCAGTGATTCTCAATCCTGGTCCTCGAGATCCAAAATACTGCACATTTTCCATTTGTCCCTGAATTAATCAGAGAAAATCAGCTCCATCAGGCCCTGCACTGACTGTAGCCTTTAAATATGAAATTCATAATTCCGTGC
This sequence comes from Chatrabus melanurus, assembly GCA_900302635.1. Taxonomy (NCBI): domain Eukaryota; kingdom Metazoa; phylum Chordata; class Actinopteri; order Batrachoidiformes; family Batrachoididae; genus Chatrabus; species Chatrabus melanurus. The sequence goes on along the minus strand of OMMV01207270.1, from coordinate 3,358 downwards.
GTTGGTAACAGCGTAGAGCTTTGACATATCCCGTAGACGTGTGTGCCACCTGCTGGATGGTTAGTGGATGCTGGATAACTTATCAAAAATTACCAACACCTGTGGTTGAAACTTGCATGTGGTTTGTCTGACTCAAGAGGCGCGTTCGGCGCACAAAACATTTTGTAACGTTAGCGAGCGCTTTGCCATTGAACGACCTGTTTGCCAAAAGCGTTAGCAAACGCTCGCTAACGGAAGCTCACTGTCTGGTAGGTGCCTCGTGCCGTGAGTCGTCACGAGACAAACATGGCGGAGGGTGTAGTCCCTGCTGTCGGAAGACTCCATTTCATTGACGGCGCCTGCAAGGGCAACACTTCCAGCAGAAACGGCGTCTGTTACGGCTGTAACTATGGGTGATCTGTCCAGTGCATTGTTCATAAGCTCATCTAAGAGCACAGAAACGGCAAATTTCTTCGTAACATCAGTCATAACTGAATCCAACTTTTTCTTCTTCTGTGAAGAATAAAACTTTATGGCGGTGGGCAAACCAACAGGTGCATTACCGCCACCATCTGGACGGGAGTGTGGGTTGGCACTGAATCCAAACACGTGCCATTGTGCAGGCGCGTCTCTTGCACCAAACAGGCCGTTCAGCCGGGATCGTTAGCATTCGCGGAAAGCGGTCTGTAACGCTTTGTGGCACTGAACTCACGCCTGAACACTGGACATGGCCTGTGCTCGTGGCTCCGCTCCCCTCAACGGCGAGAAACATAATGCCCACTATGTGGGGAATAAATAAAATATACAACAGAATGGGAATGTAAAAGTGGAATTAAACAATAGATAGAACACGCGACTCTGCATGGTGCCAAAACTTTTTGTCGATTCTGCAAATTAGCGATAGCTAACTCGAAACACGACTCGAATATTTTGAAACTTGTTTCGAACATTGTTTCAGAGTGCATATCAAAACGGAAGACATGATGAGCTGTGCTCAATGGGCTTCAGTAGGCCTGTTACCAACCGATTTGAAACAAATGCTTTGAAACGTTCCAGTTGATTTGTCCTCATTGGTGTTGCAACATATTAACTGGACATATTAACTCGGAGTGCACTGTTTTTGAATTTCATATTTGAACGCTACAGTCAGTGCTGTATCTGTACGTGCACTAGCACATATTTAGCTTTTTTGAAATGGATGCAAATTCTCGAACTGTCCAGCAGGTGCCAGTGTTCAGCATGTCTTCTCCTTTTGGTAGGGACTCCAGAACAACAGGTTTCGAAACATTCCTGAACAGTGGTTTGAATTTGCCATCACTAATTTGCAGTACCGACGAAAAGTTTTGGGCAATCCCCAGCTACATGTTCTAGCCATTGTTTAATTCCAGTTTTGCTTTCCTATTTCCTGTGTATTTCATTCCGTATTTGCTCATGTCGTGGGTATCGTGTTTCACACCGCGGTTGCTGGCATAAGCTGTTAGCCGACGCTTGCATTAAGGCGGGCACCGACGAGCACAGTGTTCAGCCAAACTACACATAATTTCAAACACAGCTGTTCCTAATTTATCACAATCCATCCAGCATCCACTAACTGTCCAGCAGGTGGCAGACACATCTATGGGATATTTTTATTTATTTATTTATTTTTATTTTGATGAGTTACAAGTTGATAGCATTCATTGTTTTTTTTGAGTTACTGTTCACACAAGCTGGCTGGGATGGACTAACTCACTTGCTCACCCACTCATCTACATTTTTCCTGTCCAACCTCTACACTGTTACCAGCACAGGGAATATCTAATAATCTGTATTGTCAAACACTGTCATTGTCTCATGAGCTCCAGCCTTCCCAGCTCGTTTCATTTTTGGTCACGTGACCGAGTTTTGGATGACAGGCTCGCGCCCCATATGGCCTGAGACAGGATCCAACCCATGACAGCTGTAGAACAGACTATCTTGTTCTCTCACTTTACTTTCTGCACCCATTCATTTATTTTGACCTCATCTTTGCTCCTCCCTCCTTAACTGTTATTCTTTACCTAATCTTCTGTTTATATTTTCTGCCTCCTCCTCTCTGCTGCCCTCTGTTTAGGACCATGCATCATGTGGACGAACAGTTTTTCTCCTGAAGGCAGCATCCTGACCTTTGTCTTAACATGCAAGGGTGAATCCTGACACACCTTGACCTATGGTTAGAAGAGTGTTATCTAAACCCAAACACTCACTGACAAAGGTTGCAAGTGACTGATGGGCAAACCTGTCTGAAACCCTCCCCTTTTTTCAAAACATTTGTGGGAAGATGAGAGTGAAAGCACGCAAGGAATTCTGGATAAATAATCCAGTCTGTGGGAAAATGGTGAGACTGAAGGATGCCCGCAACAAACCGCAATAATCAACAAATTATTTATGGATACATCAGTAAAAACACAATGTTAACTGCTAATTTCACAAAAACACAGTTCATAATCTCCACCAATGAGGTATTCAGGCCTGTTTGTTCATTTAACAGATCGCCAACAAAGCATATAAATGTATTTCAATAACATTTGGTGGATTGGTAGACTTTGGGTCAAGTGTGGGAACATGCGCTGATGCCGCACCCACCACACCATGGAACAGTCTCGGATCCTGGATGGCAACCACTCATACATACATCTGATCCAACCCCACCTCTCGAAAGAAACCACCTATTTGCCGCAGCCAGGTGAAACATGACCGCCCCCTTTGGCCTTCTCCAGCCGCTGGGGTCCTCAACACTGAGGCACCTATGTGCCGGATCATGCACAGAGAAACATGCCAGATGTCCAAAATGTCAAAGCTGGCGCTCCCTCACAATGCAAGTGATACTCTTCAACTAAGTCTCGTTTGACACAAAGTCATTCCAATGGTACCAAAGGCTCTTCCAAAGAGACCTCGTACCAAAGACATACATCGTTGCCTTAGGTAACTGGCTAGCATCCAAGTCTCACAACCATACAGTAAGACAGGAACAGTGTTGGGAGTAACGCATTACAAAAGTAATTAATTACTGTAATGCATTGCTTTTTGCTGTAACGCGGTAATGTAAGGCATTACAAAAAAATAATTGGTAATATTTTACTCGTTACAAATGTCAGTAACGCGTGTTACAATGCATTTTAACCTGAAATGATCTTTCACGTTTCACGTTTGATTGTTGTGTGGGAGGATTTCACGTCTATAAATCAATTTGGGAAGCAGAAATCGGCGGGTACGGTGCTGTTTTTAATCACTTTATTCAACAGGAGAGTAATGTGCGCAGACAGCGCACAAAGCAGCGCGCTGCTTTGGATAATAAATAAATAAATAATAAAACGCTCTCTCACCGTTAAAACTCCTCAGTAACTCCTGTTAGACACCA
>OMMV01207254.1:0-14475 GCA_900302635.1 Chatrabus melanurus | reverse complement strand
CTGGATGGCAACCACCCATGCAGACAACCGGTCCATCTCTACCTCTCGAAAGTAACCATCTATCTGCCGCAGCCAGGTGAGTCATGGGTTTCCCCTTGGCCTTCTCGAGCCACTGGAGCTCTCAGCACTCAGGCACCTATGTGCTGGATCATGCATAGAGAAACACGCCACATGGCCAAAATGTTGAAGTTGATGCTCCTTCACAATGCAAGTGATACTCTTCATCTTAGTATCCCTAAGTAACCACTCATTTGATCTAAAGTAATTCCAATAGCACCCAAGGATCCTCCAAAGAGACCTAGTACCAAAGGCATCCAGCCATCACCGGTTAGCATCCGTGTCACATAGCTATACTACAGTAAGATAGGAAGCACCAGGACCCTAAAGCCTTGGACCTTCATTCTCCTGCAATGTTATCTGCATCGCCAAACACCTCTGTCCAGCGACCTCATGACTCAATAAGCTCTTCCCAGCCGTCTCTCGATCTCAAAGGGCGAGGACCCAGAGACATGAATGTCACTGCTGAGATAAGTGAATGTCTCTACAAATTCAACACTTTCACCACATACAGATCCACTTCTGATAGCTGAGTCCAGGAAGTCACTAAAAGCCTGGATCTTAGTCTTGTTCCAGGACAATTGCAAACCCGCACACTCCGATTCGTCACTCAGTTTCTCAAGTGCTGCAATTAGGGTATCCACTGATTTGTGGAGTCAGTGGATACCCTGATTCGCCATCCACCGCCTGTTATTGAGAAGGCAGGACAGGTTTCTTCTTCGTTTTTGGGAGAGAGTCTGACCTGCTGCGCACTACGGTGCCACAAAATGTTCTTGGGTTGAAATGCAGCCTTCCTTTGCATCTGTCATGAAAGAAAGCATGAAATATGTATGCCCAAGCACTCAGATAGTGAGTCACAAGACCCACTGCATCTGTGTGAATTAAAACATCAGTGGAGCTAACATCACCAAGCTATCGATATCTGCTAATTAGTGCAAATGGTGCTAACATACAAATTACTAAATACTAAAATTTCACTTAAAGGAAATACCGGAGCACAGACTTCTGAGATGGTCTTTCAGTACAATTACACTATAAGCTATATTACATATTTCCAATAAAATCCTCAGAAAGGACAAACATGGTCAAGTCGACAGTAGCTACTGGCCATTGCTAGTAGCAGCCTAAAGTTAGTATCTCATGGAGCGGATAATGCGGAAGAACGTAGGGATTTTTGGATTAGCCGCTTTTCTGACGAACATTGGTGAAAATCAGGACTCACCTCTGTCATGAGCGCCATTTTTCTGCATGACGTGCTGCTGCCCTTGAGGTAAGAATCGCTTTGTCTGGCTGGTGCTCCAGCTTTTGCTTGTGTTCACTACGTGGCGAGACAAAAATAACTTCAGCAACACGGTTTACAACCGTTTGCAAATGCTTACAGCTGTTTGCAAAAAAAAAACATTTTTGGACATGTTCAAAATTTCTGTACGACAACAAAAACTGTTTGCGACCATAAAAACTGTTTGGGAAGTGTTTTGCAACTTTATAACAACCCTGACGAAACCCAAAAATCGCAACGTTCGTCAGCATTCGCCGCTCCGTGAGATACGGGCTTAAGCTAGCTGTCACTAAAAGTGACCACACCCCTAATTATTCATAACTTTATGGCTTTAAAGAGCTTCAACAGATGAGTTATATAAAAAATTCACCACCGTACAGTTCTCAGGTACTGGGAAACTAGTGATCGAGACCAAAGCCATTTTTTGTACCAGGATGTGAAGATGTTTATTTTGGACATTCTGACATGGGTGTCAATAAGGAACGACTCACTTTTAGAGCCAACTTCAAGCAGCCATTCAAGAACTGCAAGTTTTGGCACATCTGTGCTGGCTTAATTTTTGAGCGCCGGAGGTTACATCTTGACTGTAACACACTGTGTCCATATAAACTGATGACCAACACACCCAGCTGCGTGGTCCAGTTTAAATGTCACATTAACAAATATGTGCCACAGGATTCTCAAACTGACCTTGGCAGATCGCTCTCAGTTTCATGATCAAAAATCTCGCCTGTCATACAACACGATTGTCAATGAATCACTTCAGTTTGTGAGATGTGTAATATTACCTTGTGTAGCAGTACTACAACCTTGTATGTTCTACTTGTATCTGATCGTTGCTGTTTTGTTAGCAGCCCTTTCAAAGAAGCTTTGACCTTTTCTCGGTCTCAGCCCTCCACTTGCTGTTGACCTTTACCGAGAAAACTGCACGTTCACTAAAGATGCACTTATGCGCTCTCTTCTTGAATGTCATGCCTGGAAGCACCGTCGGTCCTGCTTCATTTCTCTGGACATATCACACCACAGTGATTTCTCACTACCATATAAGAACACGAACAAACTCAAAAGCTCCCAAAACACCATGAAAGAAAAAGCTTCGTAAAAACCTTTCATCGACTACAACCCATAGAGATTTTAACTCATTGGAATCGACCTAAGTTGAACTGTTGATTATGTTATATGAATCTCTTAATCACGTATTGATCTCGACATAATGTGCTGATAATTATTGCAGCAAATACTCCTACCTTAAAGCTATATATTTGTACATCATGAATAAACCCAAAATAGATTTCTTTCACAGGCTAAACGAGCCATCGCCTGCAAAGCCTGAGAACATCTGTTTATTTACAGCTGAGGATTGCATCTCTTTTAACAGCTGACGAGTCTTTCAAAAGCTCCACTGAAGCTTAACAGAATCTACCACACTTTAAAACAAGTAATCTGTGTTTAACATTTCTGCAGCTTAATCAAGCGGGTGAATTCATTTTATTGGTACATAAACAGTCTTTACATGTGTTTTCGTCATGCATAGTTGTGTGTTGCCACATCCCTGTGGAGATGACACATTCGCGCCACACAAGTCTTCACCTTCATGTGGTTTCAAACCGACACTGGACTGCCAAAGACGTGCAGAGATGGAGAGAACATGCAAACTTCACGCAGAAAGACCCTGAGCTTTGGTGGAGCCAAACTCACGACCTTCTTGTCGTGAGCCAAGAGTGATACTAACAGCTTTATTTTCATTTCGTGCAGCACAATATAGCAAACAGAATAGCCAACTGCATCTAAAATGAACTGAATGCAACGCTATATATAATATAACGCTAACTGAAAGCCAATAAAACAACTGAATATACAGCTAACTAAACATTCAGGCTTTTGTCATTAACCATAATGCAATGTATCACTTTGCAATGGTGCATGCTTGTGAAATCATTGTAAGAGTTCTGGTTTGGCACCGTTCTCTTTACTCTGAGGTATTTGTGGTCTTTTCTTGGATTTTCAAGTAAAAATGTACTGAAAAGAAGTTATTGACAGTTGCAGATTGCCTTACTAACAGTCCCATAAGCTTTGGCAATCTTAAAATAGCCATATTCTCGAAATATTAATCCACATAGAGAGAAATACAAACCAGAACTTTTCCAATGATTTTGCATGCTAACGCTGTAGTGCCGTGCCATATTGCATTATGGGTAGTGACAAACCACTGAATAAAACTAAGTGACTATAAAGCTCACATTCAGAAAATGAAGCTAACTGAAATCTAAGTCAATAAAACATCTGAATATATAGCTGACGGAACAAAAAACTGACTATAAAACTCACACGCAGAATATGAAGCTATATGAAAGCTAATTGAATATTAACTAAGTCAGACATCTGGGTCAGGCTGAGCATAGCGACGCGGTCACCATATTTGCATTGGGTACTAACAGCATGAATTGTGATGGTCAACAGAAGAATTAAATATACCCAAACATTGTTGTGTTCTTGGATGTACTGCAAACCAAGAGAAGAACCTTGAACTTAAGTTTTGTTTGCTACTAGTGATTGGAAAATGGGGACGGAAGTGCTTGAAAACCTCAGTAAAGTTTGGCCTCCCAAATTGAAGTACACTTATTTTTTGGCAGTTATTTCAGAAAGTGAAAATTTTATATATTCTACACTCATTACATACAAACTCAAATATGTCAAGCATTTTTTTAATTTTAATTTTGATAATTACAGCTTACATCTTTAAAAAAATTGAAAAACATCTCAAAATATTAGAATATTTCATTTCAAGTGTGAGTAACTCACTATTTCTGCAGTATAGATACCATGTCTGGTTCAGTACACAACCACAATCATGGAGCAGACTGCTGACTTGACAGTTGTCCAGAAGACACTCATTGACACCCTCCACCAGGATGGTAAGCCACAGAAGGTCATTGCTGAAAGGGCTGGCTGTTTGCAGAGTGCTGGGTCAAAGAATATTCATGGAAAGTTGACTGGAAGGGTAGGAAAAGATACATAAGCAACAGGGATGACTACATCCTTTGAGAAGATTGTCAAGCAAAGCCGATTCAAGAACTTGGGGGAGCTTCACAAGGAGCGGACTGAGGCTGGAGTCAGTGCATCAAGAGCCACCACACAGAGACGTGTCCAGGAAATGGGCTACAAGTGTTGCATTCCTTGTATCAAGCCACTCCTGAACCAGAAACAATATCTGAAGCGTCTTACCTGGGCTAAGGAGAAAAAGAACTGGACCATTGCTCAGTGGTCCAAAGTCCTCTTTCCAGATGAAAGTAAATGTTGCATTTCATTTGGAAATCAAGGTTCCAGAGTACAGAGAAAGAGTGGAGAGGCACAGAATCCAAGTTGATGAAGTCCAGTGTGAAGTTTCCACAGTCAGTGATGATTTGGGGCCATGACATCTGCTGGTGTCAGTCTACTGTGTTTTATCAAGTCCAAAGTCAACACAGCCATCTACCAGGGGATTTTAGAGCACTTCATGCTTCCATCTGCTGACAAGCTTTATGGAGATGCTGATTTCTTTTTCCAGCAGGACTTGACACCTGCCCACAGCGCCAAAACTACTAGTAACTGGTTTGCTGATCATGGTATTACTCTACTTGAATGACCCCATAGACAATACTCCATAGAGAGTCTATGGAGCATTTTCAAGAAGATGAGAGACACGAGACCCAACAATACAGATGAGCTGAAAGCCGCTATCAAACCAACCTGGGCTTCCATAAGACCTCAACAGTGCCACAGGCTGATTGCCTCCATGCCAACAAGCACCAACAAGTACTGAGTGCATAAATAAACATTGTTTTCTGAAGTTTGACATTTCTGTGTTATAAATCCCTTTTTCTGGATTGATTTTATGAAATATTCTAATATTTTGAGATAGTTTTTCTATTTTTTTAGCTGTAGGCTGTGATTATCAAACTTAAAATTAAAAAAGGTTTGAAATATTTGAGTTTGTATGTAATGTCTAGAAAATATAAAATTTTCACTTTCTGAAATAAATTACAAAATATATTGAACTTTTTCATGATATTCTAATTTTTTGAGATGCACCTGTATGTCTTACTTACTTACCCAGGCATGTTTTATCCTCATATATGTCATATAGGATTATTCTTATATTCAAGCTCTCAAATGGAGTTGAGAACTTGGAAGAGCACAGAGCACAAAAAAGATGGGTAAAGCATTTACATTGTGAAAGGATTTTTTTCTGATATTTGAACAGTTTCCTCTTAGGAAGAATATTCCCATTAATCACAAATTTGTACATCCTGCACATCCCATTATGGTTATAATAGAGTATTAGGGGTGAGAGCAAAGGAGTGAAGAAAAAATAATGATTGAATTAGCCGAATGACACAAAAGGCCACATTTGTAATTAATGCTAAATCTTGTTCAGAGTGGGTTCAAAAGTCAAAGTCTTGCTGAAGCACTTAGTAGCAGAATTTTTGGGGTCTACCTGTCCAGCCCAACTAGGAACTGGAGCACCAGCTTTAGAAATGTGCATTTTGATTACATACCATGTGATTGCATAGAATAGGTTGGTTCATTAATTCATTCATTTTCTGTCACTTATCTGGGTCCGGGTCACGGTGACAGGAGACCAAGCAGCTCAGCCCACACTTTCCTATCCTCGGCCAAGGCCTCTAACTCTTCCTGGGGGATCCCAAGGCGTTCCCAAGCAAGCTGGAAAATATAATCCCTCCAGCATGCCCTGGGTCTTCCCTGGGGCCTTCGACCAGTTGGACGTGCCTGCAAGACCTCCCTAGGGAGACGACCAGGGGACATCCTCACCAGATGCCCAAACCACCTCAACTGGCTTCTTTCGATACGAAGAAGCAGCGGCTCTACTCCGAGTCCCTCCCTGATATTCGTAGTAGCTTGGTCCTGGTCTGAAATATGTTGTTTGTCTGTTGGCTGCTCCCAGATGCTCGGGGTCGCCACAGCAGATTGAGTACAGATCTGCATTAGGATTTGGCACAAGTTTTACGCCGGATGCCCTTCCTGACACAAATTTTTGTGTCAGGTTAGTTTCTCCAATTTTGCATGGAGAAACACAGCCCCTGGTCTTCCCAAGTGGTCTAAGTATTAATTAGGACCGACTCTGCTTCACTTCTGAGATCTGATGGGATTGGGTGGACACAGAGCAGGATGGCTGCCCTGGTCTGAAATATAAATGAATATATTTTGAAGCAGTTTTACATAAAAGTGGCAGGGTTTTAGCACTGTGAGAAAGGGTGATATTTACAGTACTGGACAAGTCTTGAGTACTCTAGTGATTCAGTATAGATGTGTTTTTGTGTGTGTATTTTTGCTCTCACTGCCACCGTGAAGGAGCTATAGGAATGGGCTCCATCCGTCATAACTTTTGGTGCAAAGTTACTTGAAAAACAGAGGATTTAAATGTTAATGAGTGCCAAAATATCAATCCCTTCTTTCTGCAGTACCAATCCTGAGAGCTACTGGTCCTTCAGAACAATTCTTGTTCTTTAATATGTCAGAAATAGGTGAAATTTGAAATCCCCAAATGTTCATTTTCAAAAAAACAAAGTCAAGTAAGCAATGATTAAAGTGCTTTTTACGTTGTTGTTTGTTTGTTTTGTCTTTTTACCAGGATACCTCAAAACCACATGAACACATTTCATTGAAATGTGATGGAGAACTGGAGATGACTCCTTGGGTCAAAGAAGGGCTGATTACCAGTTTTTGTGACACATGTGGCTCCATCGTCATTTTTCATTAATATTTTAAATGCCTCCAGTGGATTGCCATGTTATTTGCACTTTGGTTTAACACTGCCCCCATCAGTACTTTAGCAAAACAGTGCTCCTACCTCTTATCTGTTGCCCTTACTAATTCATTCACTTGTGTTTTATTATATTTTGATACCAGATTGGGCAAATCAACTGGAACATTTTGAAACATATGTTTTGAAACAGCCAACGATATAATGATGCCCCATTTAGCGCAGCATGCAATTCTTAGTTTTGATACAGACTCCAGAACAATGTTCCGAAACATGGATTTTGCGAAGGTTTTTTGCGAAATGGTTACCCCTTGTGTTGTATATTTCTTCCTGTATTTGCCCACATAGTTGGCATCATGTTTCTCCCCATGGTTGCTTGTGTAACTTTTTCACTGACGCCAACGTGAAATCAGGCACTGGTTGGCAGAGCGCACTGATGAGCAGTGTGCAGCAGGTAGCAGACAAACTACATGTAAATTCAACCACAGCTGTTTGTAATTTTCTAAAATCCACTAACCATCCAGCAGGTGGCAGACATGTCTATGGGATATTACATAGGTACGACAAAGTTACTTTTTCATCGATCTGTTGCATCAAAGTTAACCATTGTCTAATCACTTTATCCTCATTTTATGCTCTTTAAATTTGACGAGTTACAACATGATAGCATTCATTGTTTTTCAGTTATGGGTTACACAACCTGGCTGGGATGGACAATCCCACTCACTCACTTACCCACTCACCCACCAACCCATTCATCAACACTTTTATTTTACAAACCCTACACTGTTGTCGATGCAGGGAATTACTACTGGTAATAGTATAAGAGAAATGAAGTATGGTGCAAATGAGAATTATAACTATTATGAAGAATTATTATAAAATGGTAAACATCAGTGATAACTGTTTCCATCATCAGGCTAATTTGTGAAGGACACCTTAGCTTTCATGCCACATAATATAGATTGGGTAATTGAATACCCAATATAGCATTTTTTTCCCCCATGTGTTTACCAGATGAGGTGATGCTTTGTAAAACGTACCAATCACTGAGGGTATGACTGCCTCCAGATAAAATAACCATAAATAAACTGACAGCAGAGAGAATAATTGGGTTGCATGTAAGCCCAGACAAATATATTCAGTCTCTGATGTGCGTAGAGGCAGAACATTCATCTCTTTTCTTATCAACAGAATAAATTATTACAGCACTTACAGCAGTAAAACTTTTCCAATACTTTTTTTTTCACTATGAATTCCAAACTTGCAGAATTGAGACTAAGCTTTAGCGTATGACAATTATGACAAAATTCAAGTGAAGTGCAATATAGAATATAGATGTTACAAATATTACATACCGCACACCTTAGCCATTACATCATTTGACACACAGTAATTGGTATCCAGTACTACAGATGTTATCTTTAAATCAAATTCTTATTTACAGGACGCTATATAGGAGGTAGGGATGTCCTGATCCGATCGCAGCGATCTGCATGTAAGTATGCAAAATGGAGGAATTGTCATGGTTCACGTTTTGGTTCTAGTTTTGTTTTGTTGTTTTGGTCAAATGTTATAAGTCATTTGGAGTTATTTCTGGTTATTTTCCCTCTGTTATTTCATGATGTTTATTAGTTGTGCTCTTATTCTGATGTTTCTCCTGTGTTAATTTGACTTCCAGGTTGTTGATCTCCACATTCGCATGTCCCACAATTCTGGGTTTAATTGATCGGTGTCCTTTATAACTATCATTAGACTATCTCCTAGTTGCCAGATTGTATTAGTTTCCACCCTGCTCTCTAGCGTTCCACGCTATGTTTTTTTGATTCCATGTTATAGACACTTTTCTATCGTTCTGGACTCCTGTTTCTTGCCTACTGTTTTTGCTTTGGTTACACTGTTGTTGACTCCACTTTATAGACCCTTGCTGCTATTCCGGAATCCTGTTTTTCGCCTGCTGTTTTGGACTCTGTGGCATGAGAATCTCTGGTTCTTGAACTCATTCTGTGTTTTGGATAACTCTGCTGCCTAACCCCTTGAAAAACTGTTGCTATTGAGTAATGTGGAGTTGCGTCAGGAAGGGCATCCGGCGTAAAACTTGTGCCAAATCTACATGCAGATCCATGTGGGATCTGCTGTGGCGACCCCGAGTTTCAATTGGGAGAAGCCGAAAGTAGATTATTATTGAGAACTCTGGTTACTGAGGTCTGCCTGGTTTTTCAGATTACTCTCCTGCTTTTCCCCTCAGATAAGCTGAGGCTGTTTTTGGACTGATTACCGTGTGCTTGACCCAAGCCTGAGTTTTGACCATTCCTCCTGTCTGTCATATTGCTGCTCTGAGCTGTGCATATTGTTATTATTTTGAACAACAAAATTTGTTCTAACCATCCCTCGTTGTGGTTCTCTGCATTGGGGTCCTTGCCCAGGAATTAAGTTTGTAGGGTTTTAAAGGATGGTGCTGAATGGAGATTGGCTATGGAGAGCTGACCAAAAACAGCCGATTAAACAAAATGACAAGAAAAAAAGTTGGACTGCTGAGAAGTGGAGATTAAACCAAAATGACAGAGTGGGAAACTGTGAGTTCTGGGGATGGTTGATTGAAAGAAATGAAAACTGAGTGAGTGAGTTTTTGCATACTTTCATAGACTGCATGGTTGTGAGACTTGGATGTTAACCAGTGACGATGACTGAATGTCTTTGGTCTCTTCAGGGGATCCTTGGGAACCATGGGAATGACTTTGGGAATGAATGGTTACTTGGGGAGACTCAGATGAGACAAACTATTTGCACTGTGAAGGAGCGTCACCTTTAACATTAATGTGCCATGTTTCTCAGGGGACAATCCAGTGCACAGGTGCCTCAGTGTTGAGCATCCCCGTAATTGGAAAAGCCCAAGGGGATGCCTACCTTTCACCTGGCTGTGGAAGATACCTGGCTACTTTCAGGAGGTGGGAGTGGACCGGTTGTCTGCCTGGACAGTTGCCAACCAGGACCCATGGTGGCTCCATAGTGCTGTGAATGCAGTAAATTGGGACACCAGCGCATGTTCCCAGACCTGACCTGACCTGGCTTGATGGTCAGAGAAGACTTTTTTAATTCTCTTTGTCACTTACTAAATAATGATTAAATCATAATCCCCAGTGAACAGAGGGCATAAATTTAGCATTTGCAGAAGACCGGCAGTGGGACCACCAGGTTGATGAAACGACTGTCTTGTTATGACAGATGATGTGAATTATTTATGTGATTGTGAGTTCTGTCAAGAAAACTTCACTGCCTTGCCTGTCCTTCCCCTTTCAGTACTCCACCGAACACTCTCCTGCCTTTTTATATATTTTCACACCATTGTATATGAAATTATAAAGCCAACTCCAGCTTCATCCAGTCCATATCAATACACAGAAAACTGCCATTCCATTCTGTTACACAGACTGGAGCATTCTCTTTATTAATGTGCTCAGCTTTCTGCAGCCTGACTCCACTCAGATAAGAAGTAATGATAAACTCGTATTTTGTTATTGGCAATAACCTGTGAAGACGTCCGCTCCAATAAACTCTTCTTATTGCCTCCATCCTTAAGCAAATCTGTCCTGATGGAAATTCTTTTCACAACTTCTGATGCAGCTAACTTTCTTAAAGGTAGGACATCTGTTTTAAAAAATGCTTGAGAAAGATGTTGCCATGAAACAACAAAAGTAAAAACAATTTGTAGATTTTAGATTAAAGCTTCAAAGGCACTCGTTAAGCTTCACACTTCCAAAAAAACAAACAAACAAACAAAAAAAACCCTGGTGTAAAAGTGCAGTTTTTCTATTTATACAGTGCGATATGCAGATATGCCTTATATTTTGCTTGTAAAAGCAAAATATAAGGACACATCAAATAAAAAATCTAAATTGTAAATAAAAAGTTAAAATGTAATAAAACAGTAAAACATAACGGAAAAACAAAACTTTAATAGCTCTGGATTGTAACATATCTTTACCCTGGTTGTCTTTCTCAGGCCGGCCACAGGAGGGTCTAGAAGCAGCAGGGATCTGTCTGTGCCAGATGGGATATGGAGGTCAGCGGGTGGTCAGAGGAGGAGGATTTTCAGGAAAAAGGACTCAACTGGTTCTCCTCAGGGAGGTGTGCTGGATGACTGCTGCTCCTATAAATGATCTGCTCGCATGTGATTCGTTTCCTCACCAGAAAACCTCTCACTTCTGACCGCCTACTGAGTCTGCCATAGTAATAGTAACGCACCAGGCTCTTAAACGGGACGTTTGACATTTTTTAACCTGGGCTCTATTTTAGTCCCAATCACACTCTAACTTTGACCCCAGCATGTGGTGAACGCGGGGCAAAGTCGAGAAAATTGGCCAAACGTCAGCAAAAATCACGTTACCGGAGTTTGGTAAAACGCAGCACGACATTCCATAACATGCTGCTAGCAGAGCCCAGTGGAGGCGGGTGCTAGCTAGCGCTCCATTAAAACAAGCGGGACAATTGCCAACGTGGCAACGTGCGGGAGAGGGGTTTGACACACCAGTATTCAGTGATTCTGAGCAGGCAGGGCGAAGCAGCACCCAGCGTAGACGATCACACCAGTAACTTAGGCTAGCAGAGGTTAGCAGATGCTAACGGAGGCTAGCGGAGGGAACTTGGTCATGGCGGAGATTAACTTTCTCTAATGGTCTCCAATGTAGCCAGAGGTACATCGGCAAACTGCGAGAAATTTTAAACATGTTGAAAAGTTTTGGACACAGTCGACGTTCATCGGCGGAGGACAGCGGAGGCTAGCGGATGCTAACGGAGGCTAGCAGACACCGACCTTTGCAAATAAGTTCGTCTATGTTGGTCCAAACGTCTAGGTGAGATTGCGCCTTATGGGGTGTCTTAGTGTTCATGTTTTCACTGAGTGGAAAAGCGAATTTAATTGATGCAATATTGATTCAGAAAGCAAAGACTGTGACGGGCTATCCGGGTACATAATGTTATTCCATGGGGCAAGCTAAAAACACTCAAAGCAAACTGCTTATTGTTGCAACTGAATAGGAAAAAATGTCAGTAAAAGTGTCTGGTAGTATGGAGAGGATCCCTACGGAGGGAAATGTGCACATGTTTACCTTGCTAAATGTAAACAAGGGTTAGGGTTAGCCTCGCCTTCATCAGTGTCATTACAAGTCGATTGCTGATGAGGGGCTCGGTCTTACATGATGAGCCCTTCATCGGCAATTGACTTGTAATGACTCACCAATTAAACTTGTTTTTGTCCCAAGTGAAAAGATGAACACTAAAGCATCAAAAAATAGATCCCAGGTTGAAAAATGTCGAACTTCCCCTTTAAATGAGCTGCATTTATAAAGCACTTTTGTATCTGATGCAGTCACTCAAAGCATTTTACACTAATGCCTCACATTCACACGCCCACACAGATGACAGGCTTCTGCCTTGTGAGGCACTCAACTGCACACCGGGAGCAACTTGGGGATAAAGAACTGTGCTCATGGGGATTTCAGTGATTTTCCTGTGTGACAGGAAATCGAAGTGAGGATTCTCTGGTTACAAACCCACCTTTCTAACCTCTAGGCCATCACATCTCAAAAGGCAACGACAGATGACACTCTGATTGGTGTAATTCATATTCCACCCAAAATGCACCCGGGGTTAATTAAGTGACTAAATACAACCCCTTTGCACACTATACCTTACTTTGCACTCAGGTTATGTGCCGTGTAAACTGTAAAGTTGAGATGGACACGCCCCAAAAGCACTTGTGCTGTGCATTTTAGATGGTGCGCTACAGGTCTTCAAGATAGGGCCCATTGTATTGTAGGCCACAACTTCTTTAACAGAGCAACAGTATACATCTTCTTTACTAATTGTAGGAAAAAAAAGAAGCTGTGTGTTTCCAGATAAATCATTTTTCTTCTGTTGTCATGTCAGGCATTCTTCTGAGGGACACCGCACAACTGAGATTTGTTGTGTGGAATGCTGAAATGGAGATGATTACTTATGTTTGTTTTATTTCAATTTATTTGTTTTATTTATTTGGCTCATTTAGATTCTTGCAAATCTCTCTTGACCTGACTTAATAAAACATCTCTGAATTGTCTTCAAGCAGACCAAAATACTGTGGCTGCACAACTTTTTTCTCGAGCCAACCGGAAAACACATTACTACAATTTTATCATGTCTCCATTGGCTTCCAGGTCATTTTAGGGTCCATTTTAATATACTTGTGCAAACCTTGGCCACATTCCCCAGTACAACCCTGCTACTCTAACAGCACTCTTATCGTAGATCCTCTGGTCAAAGATGGTTCTCTGTACTTCTATTAAAAACGGAAACCATAGTTCCAAAACTTTGGAAAACCTTCCCTGCATCCGAGTACTTAGTATGTACTAACATCGGTAATTACATACTACCCAACAGTTACTGTAGTATGTACTAGAAGTAAGCAAGTGAAAGGTAGGGCCACAATTCAGATGTACTATGCTGCCAGCATCTTACCTGTCCATTGACCCAGATGTTAACAGATAATGCATATGCGCGTACCCACGTATGCCTCGACAATGTTTAGTTTGCAAAGGTAGACTTTTTAAACAGTTCCTGATCCTTAAAAATATATACAGTTGCGGTCAGAAGTTTACATACACTCATCATGGGAATGAATGTCATGGTAATTTTGGGATGTTGATGTCTTTAAACTTTTCTTTTGCCAGGGTGGAATGATTGTACAGCATGGTTTTTCGCTTAGCGGCTGAAATGCGACGGCTGTCGCATATCTGCGCTTGTTACCATCAAAATAGCCACGCGACAGTCGTGGCGCCGCTAAACAGCTGCTTGTTGTCGACAATTGCACGCTGGAATTTTTCATCATGTTTAAAATTCACGCGACGGCAAAAGCGACTGCCATGCCGTGAAATAGTAGGGACTCGATAGCAAAAGAACAGCACGACAGCCTCATAATGGCCACTACGGCCGCACAATTGCTGCACATTCTTGTTCCAAGTTTTGTGAATGGATCTGCATTCAGTCTGACAATGTTCTTGTTCTGAGATCCTCCTGTCCAAACAGCCTCATCAGCTTATGGGACCATCCACGTCTGCCTCTTGCAGCCGAACAGTTCTGTGTGGAGATGTGTGGATCAGCTCTGACGTCACCCGAACCCGCTCCTAAAAAGAAATCATCCATCCACACACACCAGAGTTTCTCTGATGTAGATAACCGCACAGACCTCCACCCAATCATCAGTACAATTATTCTAATTCTCACTGGGTTAACACTCTGTATGTAGCTTCAAAATAAAATCCACCAGTGGACACGTTTGTGTCTGTATGATGTTCAGACCACCTGCACAGTGCGCTCTGTCACTGCGCGACTCTGCAGA
>OMMV01207246.1:0-14720 GCA_900302635.1 Chatrabus melanurus | reverse complement strand
CCACTGAGTTACTGATGAAGGTTATCAGTGCCTTGTTAGCACCAAGCACTCCAGGATCCATGTGTGGGGCATTAAGTTGTAGGCTTTCTTGTAGTCAATCCAGGCCGTGCTCAGGTTGATCTGCCTGGTCTTAGAGTCCTGGTGTACTGCTCTATCAACCAGTAGCTGGTGCTTTGACCCTCTGGTATTGTTTCCAATGCCCTTCTGAGCTGCACTCCTGTGTTGACTCGTGCCTGCTCAACTTGGTTGCAATGATGCCTGAGAGGAGCTTCCACATTGTGGAGAGACAGGTAATCAGCCGAGGGGTGGTACCCTTGTTGGGATCTTTCATGATCAGGATTGTTCTGTCTTGTGTTAGCCAGTCTGGGTGAGTAACTGTTATTAGCAGCCCACTTATTTGTGCTGCCAGGCGGTCATGGAGTGTCGTTAGCTTCTTCAGCCAGTAGGTGTGGATCATATCAGGGCCTGGTGCTGTCCAGCTCTTCATGCCTGAGACTCGTTGGATGTCTGCCTTTGTGATGTTGACTGGTTCTTGTTCTGGGAGGTTGCTGTAGTGTGCTCTTAGGTCCACCAGCCACTTGGCATTGGTGTTGTGTGATGCCTCTTTCTCCCAGATGTTCTTCTAGTATTGCTCAGTTTCAGTTCTGGGTGGGTCTGTCCTTGTGCTGTGGTTCCCTTGCAGCTGGGAGTACACCCTGAATGGGTCTTTGGAGAAGAGGCCATTTATTGTCTTGGCCTCTGCTTCCCTGGTGTATCTCTTCAGCCCAGTAGCCAGAGCTGTGAGCCTTTGTTTCTAGGGCCTCAGTTATGGACATCTTGTTGTACTGTTTATCCATCCAGGACCTGTCTCTCATGATGCCCTTCTGTACCTCTGTTAGCTGACAAACATCCTTCCGAGCATCTGATTCGGGCTTCCAATCTTCTTCTCCATGGGGGGGCTCCCTCTGCATGCAATCTTGATCTTATACCCAAGTGTTTCTTGGATTACTGTGGCTGTGGCATTGGTTTCTGTAATGCTGGTAGTAGGGATGGTGAGTAGAGCTGTGTTAATGTCTGCAAAAATCTCTTCTGATGGGACTTTGTCAGTGAGCTGGGGGAGACGTACTCTTGGTTGTGTGGCTTTCTTAAGTCTGGCCACAATCTTCATCCTCAGCTCAGTAGATGCATGTGTCACAGCAGGTGTTTGCTTAACACTGCTCTCTTGTGCCACAGTCAGTTCATTACATCCACTGTACTGCTCAGTATTGATTGGTTGTAGCCTCTGGATCTCCAGCTTCGATAGTAGCTTCCTTCTATTGATGTTAGAGCACTGCGGTACCAGGTGCTTCTTGGTCAGTGTGGATGTTGGTCTTCTGCTCATCCATAGTTCCCACATGCGTTGCATATATCCTGTCTCATTGGGTCTGCTGCCATAGTAGTATTCCATCAATTCTCATCAGTATGTCCTGGTTCCCCAACATCTGACGTGGACCTTGTTAACCCGGCCGATGTCCGAGCCGGTATGGCTTTAATTATGTCTCTTGCTCATGTTCTGAGGTAGGCTTGGGTAGCATAGGGGTCTAGCCTGGGAACCCTTACTGGATGTATGTCCTGAACTTCTGATCTGCTGTTCTAAAGATGGTAATTCTGCCACTACACTATCCAGCTGCTATATATATATATATATAAATCATGTAATTGACAGACAACTTATTTCTGTACCTGTCACTTTATATAGAAAGAAACTGCTGCTAACCATGCCCTTTCTCAGAAGGACAGGGAAACAGGAGCAATATAATAATGCTGCAAATCAAATCAACACTACCAGACCTCGGTAACTCCGGAAAGGATTCCTCCATCTTCTTAGGCCATGGGCAAAGTTGGGGCCACATACTAGCGATCAAAGGTTTTTTAGAATCCTTCGGGCCTCTAGATTATGAAATGGAATTGTTACAGTGAAAAAACTGGGATGCAATAGTAGTTATAGGTATATCTATCAGTACCCATGCCACAGTTTGGTTCAGTTTTTGAGCCAATTAATATGAGGGGTACACCGCCTTTTTCTGTTGCTTTTTCTTTGGTATTTAAAATGCATGTTTAATATGGATACCATTAGAAAGATGATATAAAGAGCTTTTTTATGATCTATAACTCACTGGGATACTCAGTACAACATAACTCCTATTGCATCCCAGTTTGTTCACCATTACAATTCCATTTCATATTCTAGAGGAACTAAGGCTTCCAAAATACCTTGGTTCGTTAAGATGTGGGGATGGGGAGACCCTACTTAGCCCATGGCCTGTCTGCATTCAACACCACTCCCCAAATGTTATTCAATTAAAATGATTATTTTTAAAGATTATTTCAAGAGTAGAGCAGATAGCTCAGTAAAATAAGGATTTGGGCAACAAATACGTGGACCTGAGTTTGATTCTGGGCCTTGGTACCCGTCTGTGTTTTTGGACAAGACACTTAATCTGCATTGTCCCAGTCCACCCAGCTGTAAATGGTTCCTTGGTTGGGCAAGTAACCTGTGTCAGACTGGTGTCCCATCTGGGGGGAGTCATAGATTCTCATCCACTTCACGCTATGGAATCCAGGTATAAGCATCCACACCAACGGGCCTCAGGGTCTACATAGGACTATAGCTATGGACTACAGCTAGCTATAATTGTGAATCTCCATCATCAGCTCTTCACCACAGTCTAGACTATGGATCTAGATGATCTTGGAGGACTGAGCTATGATGGCACCCTTCAGCCCATTACACCTTGCTTTGATCAGATTAACAGTGTTTGAGTTGAACACATTCCCACAAAGACAGAAACAGAATGAATTACTCATTACAGTATGTTTTTCCTGCCTTCAGGGTCAGGAATTTAGCAAATTCACATCTCCAAACACAATACAAACAACTTAGAAAGAAAGGATGTACAGATGCAATAATTAGACATTGTTCCATTCAGTTTCAGGGAACTCTAATCCAAATTATTATCCCAGAGGGTAGTCTCCTGGACAGGCCAGCCCACCAGGTCCTGCTGGCTTTGAAACAAAACACAGGATGACTCATCAGACGCTTGTCACAGCTTCCTGGCTTCCTCTCCTGCTCTCGCTCTGGACTCATGCTGAAAACTGAACGAGCCATGATTTATTTAACACATCTGCTGATGTATTTTGTTTTAAAAATCAGTCTAAATGCTTCACTGCATTTCACTAGAGGAAAGTCTCCTCCTGTCGGCGTAGCACAGATTTGGATGAGCAGATATTCATAATTTTATTTTTGTGTCACAATTTTGTTTTGCTATGGATGGCCGTGTTTCAGATTCAAAGTAGGCAGCGTCTGCTCCCATAAACACTCAACAAGAAGCCATTTCCACATTCCTGAGAGCTGCACTTCTTTGATATATGAACACATGAATCTAATTCCATATGAATTTGTGTGAGCATAAAACAGCCCAGCTGAGCCCCTCCTAATTTATAACCACAGAGGATTTCGTCATTGTAGAATCAGATACCAAGCAGCTTAATACTGCATAATCTACCCTTCCAGAAAATCCTCCGCCTCTGGATAAAGACCAAGAACCAATAAATGAAAATAAAATACAGGTATGGCGTCAGAAATCACACAAGTCACACAAAATCCTATGGCATGGCCTGTAAACCTAAATGTATTCGATTACAGTACCCTGCACTACCACGTGTGCTCAGGGTTTTGTATCGTTCATATGTGTCATTGTACAAAATGACTCTGAAACATCTAAGCAGATTTTATCCTCCCAAATTCGGGAGGAATATTCATTGGGTGAGTGTCTCCAGATGATTAAGTTTTGGAGCAAATTGTTGAAAGGTCAAGATAATCAAATTATTGTCTGAAAAACACATTTTCTAGGATATGTCTGCAACCAATAGGGCCAGAGAGACGATGTAATGCTTATATCAATCAGTAAACAAGATATATAAATAAAGCAAATGTCAAATATATGACCAAAATTTGTGGTGCAAAGAAGCAATAAAATACCTGATAACTTGGTATGAACATAAAAAAAATACACTGGTGGAGGTCCTATGGGCAGGGGGGGGGTGAGGATTCACAAAACACTTAAAATTTTAAAATTGACCAAAATTTTCATTGAGTTATTGAAAGCTGCTGCTGGGTTTTGTCCTCTCAGGAGAACTGTCATTCTAGCGAGGCTCTCGCGACAACTGTAATTCCAATAGAAACGGCAATGAAAGCGTAAGTCCCGCCAACTATTACCATTTCATTGCTTTATTTATTTATTTATACTTAAGTCTTTCCATTCCACTTTTTCGAAATAAGGCTTTTTCAAATGACCTGAAATTTTTTTTTTGAAATACACGTGTTTCCATTAACCGTATTTTCAATTCGTTACTTCAATTTGCGCAATTTAGAGGGTAAGGGAAACGCGTGTGAAAATGCTGGTTCTCATTAATCATACTTCTGCAGAAAAAAAGGTCATTACTGATCTTTCATCACTTTCACATCATATTTGTCGACCTTAGTGATCTGTTATTCAGGTAATTTGATGATATTTTGATGCATTTTCTAGCCACTTTTGACAAAGAAACAGTTGCTGTCGTGAGTGAATTAGTGCAGACTATAATATTTAGTCCACTGATGAACTATTTTATTATCGTGATGATTACAGTAACAGTATATTGATATTTAAGTTAACTAATTATTTAAGTTATGTAAGTTAACCACGGACACCCTCAGATGCTGACCGTCCCTTACTAAATCTCAGGGACAGACAATTAAAGTTGTTGGTTTGAATTTAGAAGAGCCCTATTATGCGTTTATCAAAACAGTTTGTGTATTGCAATGTGTCACCATTTTATGCATGTGAATTAGCAATTGGATTAGCTAGCTTTTGGCACAAAGACACAAGTAGTTGGTGCGCTTGCCTCGTAACAAGAAGGTCCTCGGTTCAAGGCCACCTGTGCCCGATGCATCAGAATGTGGACAGATGTCACTCTGGCAATTTCTAGCAATGAAAGCATGACATTTTCATCTTTTTGGTGGCGTCTTTGTGGTGGATTTCTTTTATACTTGGTATGATCATCCTGCCATGATGTGTATCATGACAAAACAATGATGAAAGTGGGCACACTGGCAGTTTAGGCCACAAAATGTTTTGATGTGGAAATTTATTGCCCCCTGCTGGTTATATAAGGCTTTGACATTCGACTTCTCTTACTGGTTCTCTCCTCAACTTGTTCACAGAATATTTATAATTAAAGAGCTGTACTGTTTTGGAAATGCACCGATCAGCCATGACATTGTGACCGCTTACAGGTGAAGAGAATAACATTGATTATCTCATCACAACGGCACCTGTCAGTGGGATACATCAGGCAGCAAGTTAACATTTTGTCCTTGAAGTTGATGTGTCGGAAGCAGGGAAAATGGGGACGCATAAAGATTTGAGTGACTTTGACAAAGACCAAATTGTGATTGCTAGACAACTGGGCCAGAACATCTCCAAAACTGCAGCTCTTGTGGGATGTTCCAGGTCTGTAGTGATCAGTAACTACCAAAAGCGGTCCAAGGAAGGAAAACCGGTGAAGTGGTGACAGTATCATGGGCAGCAAAGGCTCACTGATGCATGTGGGGAGTGAAGGCTGGCCCGTGTGGTCCGATCCAACAGAAGAGCTACTGTAGCTCACATTGCTGAAAAACTTAATGTTGGTTCTGATAGAAAGATGTCAGAACACACAGTGCCTCAACAGGTCAGGGCTACTTTGGTGGTAAAAGGGGGACCTACTCAATATTAGGCAGGTGGTCACAATGTTATGGCTGATCGTGTAAACTTTAGGCAAATTGCACTGATTGCAATCAAATCACCTCCTGAGCAACTAATAACTGAATCATGGCTGAATGACACTGTTGTTGGATTGTTACATTACACTGAGGAATGCTGTGCTCCATCTCATTTGCAGTAATGGCCAGTGTGGCACAGCAGCCCATTTACTTTGTAAGTTGTCTCGGTCAGCAAAGAGCAGCCTGATATAATGAACTATGCCTGGGTCTGTTTAAGGATCAATAGTGGATTCATCACACAGAACCATCCTGCGCTCAGAAATGTGTTGGAGGCAAGCACTCCAGACCGGGATGCAGAAAATTCATAAATAAATAAAAATCAATGTTTCCCAAGTCTGCAAACCTGGTAAAAATGGAGACAGAAAGGGCAACAGTCCAGGCTCTGTCTCTGTGTCTCTGTCTGAGAAGTTACAAAATCCCCCAGTGAAACACAAACATCAGCCACAATGACATCACAGAGAGAGACAGAGAGAGATGGAGTGGATGTGGCGGTGGTGCTGGTGGGGGCGGGGGGTTGCTGGTAATGCAGCAGCTGCAGTCCTCGGTGCCAGACACCTGCTGGGCAGTGGGTGTAAACAGACCGGAGTATAGAACCCAAAGCACACAGCCTCACACACACACTCATCACATTACTGTCACCTCACACGCGACACGTGCACCCACGCGCCAACATTCAGCGCTTCCGCCAGCGCACACAGTAATACCAACTGTAGCCATATGGCATCACAAAAACAAACATAAAACTGACAGCCCTTTAAAGGAATCATAAAAACAAGCCTACCGGCAGAGAGGCGGCCCGAGACACACTGAGTCGGTGCTGACATCTTCTCTCCAGCCAACTCCTCTCCCTCACCTCCACTGTCTCCTGTGCACTGTGAGGTTTTCTCCCCCCTCTGTCACTCTCGCCACATGACTCGGCCCCTCCCCTCTTTGCTCACTCTCTCTCTTTCCAGCCCTCCCCTGTACCCTGACCGTCCTCTCCCTCCTTCTCTCCCAGAGGAGTTGTGTGCAGTCCTCCTCTGTGGCAGCTCCTGCTGCAAGGTCAAGATCTGTCCCTGCACTCAGTCACTTCTGGAGGGAGACAAACACTAAAGGCATGTCGATCAAAGACTGCACACCACTGTTAGCCCAACGGACAAATCCTTCTATTTGGATCATTTCATGCAGCTTGGAAGACAGAAGTGAAAGGAAGTCCCAATTTTAAGATTAGGATTAAGTGGAGATTGAAAACGTCCCAATCTCTATATTAAATTAAAAACAAATTAAAAAATAATACACAAATCAGATCCAGACCCAGATCTGGCTAGGATTTGAGCCAGTCAGCTCCACGGAGACACTACCATGTGTCAAAATTTAAACGCGTTTAGTGGCACGTCACTGTAGACAGAGGTTGATGCATTGAAAATAATTTTTGAAGGACACTCAGAGTGCATACCTCATCCAAGGACCAAAATCCCCCCATTAGGTATATATATCTATATATATCTATATATATATAGATATATATATATATAAAACCCTGAATCAGAAAAAGTTGGGATGATATGGAAAATGCAAATAAAAAACAAACAAACACAAAAAAAGCCAAAAACGCAGGGATCCTTACATTTACTTTGACTTCTATTTCATTGCAGACAGTTTGATCCCAAGATATTTCATGTTTTCTGTGGTCAACTTCATTTCATTTGTTAATATACATCCATTCCTGCATTTCAGACCTGCAACACATTCCAAAAAAAGTTGGGACGCTAAAGCATTTACCACTTTGAAATATTGCGATTCCTTTTCACAACACTTAAAAGGTGTTTTGGCATTGTGGATACCAATTGATGAAGCATTTCAGGTGTTATTTTGTCCCATTCTTCCTGAAAACACGTCTTAAGGTGTGCAACAATACGGGGTCGTCATTGCTGTATTTTTTGTTTCAACATTCTCCACACATTCTCTGTTGGGGACAGATCAGGACTGCAGGCAGGCCAGTCCAGTACCCATACTTCTCTTCTTCTGAAGCCATGCCTTTGTAATGTGTGCAGAATGTGGTTTTGCATTGCCTTGTCGAAAAATGCTTGGACGTCCCTGGAAAAGATGTCATCTTGAAGGCAGCATATGTTGCTTGAAAATCTCAATGTACTTTTCTGCATTAATGCTGCCATCACAGAAGTGTAAATTACCTTTGCCAAGGGCACTGACACAACCCTATACATGACAGACCCTGGCTTTGGACGTGTTGGTGATAACAGTCTGGATGATCCTTTTTGTCTTTGGTCTGGAGCACTTGGCATCCATTTCTTCCAAAAAAGATCTGGAAAACTGATTCGTCTGACCACAATACACGTTTCCACTGAGTGATGGTCCAACTCAGATGCCTCCGAGCCCAGAGAAGTTGACACCACTTCTGGACAAGGTTAACATAAAGGCCCTGTCACACAGTGGCATATAACAAAAACTTATGCTTAGCATTTAAAAAAATTTGGCAAAGTCCGAACACGGTGGAACACGTCCAACTTTGCATTGACAATGCTATAGAGGACACGTATAACTATCGTATACATAACGAACTGAACGTATACAGATCATGTATATGGTCATATGGCTGACCTATTTAGCGCATTTGATTCACTTCTACATAAAATAATTAGTGTTTGCCCGACGTCTGCCCAGCATGCAGCGTTCAAACGCTCACTTGACGTACATACCTTCAAGTGTCCTCCGCTGAGAGATCCGTATCCTTTTTCTCCACACTGCCCAAGAAAGAGAAGAAGACCCACAAACCAACCATAGACAGGGGGAGATTCCCCCCCCCCCAAAAAAAAATCCTCCGGCCTCATTTCCACAGGCATCTGAATAATCAGCACTGAGCGATGGGGTTTTTCTCCACTCCGCCCAAGAAAGTGAAGTCCCACAAACCAGCCATGGACAGGGGGAGATACAAACAAGTAGATCATCCAGCTGTCATCCCCACAGACATCTGAACAATCAGCACAGAGCTCTGTCTGGATCTCCGTCCCCTTCTCCTCCTCTGTGACTCTGTTGAGGGCTCTTTGTGGCTTTCTGTTGGGATCAGCTCTGCCTCCGGACCATTAGAACACTCTCAAAACGACAGCTGTATGGTAAGGAACTAACTTATTTCTAACTTTCCCCTAACTTACCTGTAACTTATGCATAACTTATGAAACATACGTTGTCACACATTGTGAATTTTGAGCATGCTCAAAATTTCATGTCATCTGCGTACAACAACGTATGACCACGCACTTTAAACAACTACTACTTTTGCATTACATATCCCTAACTTGTTTCAATTTACACCACTGTATTGGAAAAAATTCATACGTCGGCATACGTTTCTGCTATACGCCACTGTGTGACAGCCCTTTAAGGCTTCTTTATTGCACAGTTTTAAGTGGCATTTGTGAATGTAACTCTGTATTGTAGTGCTTGACAAAGGTTTCCCAAAGTAATTCCTTGCCCATGCGGTTATATCAGCTGTGGTGTGATGCTTATCAAAATCTACATTTTTGATCCTATCTACACTGCGTGCACAATTATTAGGCAAGTTGTATTCCTGAGGATTCATTTTATTGTTGAACAAATACAGTGCTCTCAGTCAATCAAGTCTTCAGCAGTTAATTTGCATCTTTTCTTCTCCACTCTGTTGACTATTTGCAACAAAACATTTGATTGTTCGGTATATTATCCTTGCCCCATGTTTTAAAAAAAAAAAGTGTTATGTGTCCTTTTACCTTTTATACTTGTATAATGATGTGTGCATAGTTTTTTTGTTGGATGCATCTGGCCTTTTAACATCAGTCCATGGACAACAGATGCAAAATAGCCATTTTGGCTAATTCTGGCACATTTGCATTTTTATGTTTATTAATGTGCATTGTCCATGTCAAATAAAATTGAAATAAAATAAATAGCACGCCTCAATAGCTTAGCTATTTCAAGAGCGTTGCTTCCCTCTGATTTTACAATTTTTGACTTTTCAGTATCTGTTAAATCTGTTTTTTGGCCCATTTTGCCAGAAGTAAAGAAGCTGCCTAATAATTATGCACACCTTGATATAGGATGTTCATCATTTTAGGCCACACCTTCCCTCATTACAGAAACACATATCACCTGAGAATGTTTAAATCCATTAAGCATTCAGGCTTATCGAGATGGAAAATATGCATAAAAATGAAGATAAGGTCAGAAAACTCACTTGCCTAATTATTGTGCACGCAGTGTACACTGAATTTGGTGTACTGATGGCTTGGGTCACTGGGCTCCATATGGACATATTTTCTGTTAAATGTGCAATATGTAAAATATTGCACATTTAACAGAATATTTACATTTCTTCTTCCATTTCCTGTTCAATCCACAGGCAGGTATGCCATGGCAGTAAATAGCTTGGCAGTGCTTACTCCGACTGTGTCCCAGCCATCCCATAAGTGGGTATAGAAGTGGAGCATGGGCAAGACCCGGGGTGGGACGAATGAAGCCCAAACACGGCCCCATCTCAGAGTTACGGCACAAGCTGTTAGCCTGTTAGCTTTAGCTTGTGCAACAGCGATATGATAATAGTTTCCTACTGAGACCAAAATATAAATAAAATGCATTGGGAAATATCAGCTTTCAAATGCAGCTGCATGGAGCGTTCGAGAAATACTTTAAAGTCCAAAATAAGTGCAGCTAATGACATGCGAATGATAGCAATATTTAGCAATGGAAGTAAATCAGAAGAAATGTTGATAGTTCTGAGGTGGTAAAGATCTGTCCCGACCAATGTGGCATGCAGAGCACAATAATGTGAACACACCTAAATAAATTTTAAAACAAGGAGCTACGTTGTGATGGGCAATGACATGACCAGGTTACATGCTACAAAATGGCACCCGTCAAGGTAAATTGCTATTATTTTCCGCTTTTCATTGCCATGAAATTAGGTCGTCTTGGGGTCATGTCAAATGTCACGCATCATTGTCCAACTACAGTACATTACCCCCTCAGTACAATGCTGCCCTACATCAGGCTGCACCTTTGTTCCTTCTGGGGGTTGTAGAGTTTACAAAATAGCATCTAAGTGTGACGGACGGTCAGACAGATGGACAGAATTCACCAGTCCAATAGGCAGGTTTGCTATAGACCTGCCCAAAAATAAATATTAATAAAATAAACAGTTGTGGGTGAAAATATGTACCTTCTTGGCAAATGTATAAAGTGGAATCTGGATTCAAACCGAACTCCGGTTTATCTTAGAGTTGGACTGAGGCTATGTTTGCATTACTGGTTGAATAATGTGACAAAGTACTGCTCATTCCTGAGTTGTGTGAAGAGGCCAAATCTGATATTTCCAAATGACTATTGGGCCACTTGCATAGGTGGACTAAGATCTGATCCATATCTGATCTTTTGCAATGTCACCATTTTGATATCCTTTAGATTATGAACAGGTCACTTAAAAACAATCCGATTTGGACAAAAAAATAAAAATTCAAATTGCGGTCACTGCAGCTGGTAATGTGATTTTGTAAAAAAAAAATCAATGAGCCATTGATTGGCCAGAATTAACTCAGATCTACTCTACATCCTCCTCAAAA
Organism: Chatrabus melanurus; assembly: GCA_900302635.1. Lineage (NCBI taxonomy): Eukaryota > Metazoa > Chordata > Actinopteri > Batrachoidiformes > Batrachoididae > Chatrabus > Chatrabus melanurus. Next base: position 3,311 of record OMMV01207246.1, on the reverse strand, counting down.
TTACTTTTCCATTATTCACATTCCCCCATTATTAAAACTAAACTAATAATGTGCAGTTTACCTTGTGTTATTTTGTCCAGCCAGTCAGACAGAAAAACAAATAAATAGAAGTGATCACGTGTAATCTCTCCTCGAGGGGGTAAGAGAGGACAAAGTGTGGTAGTAAATAATGAGAACGAGCTGCAGTGACAATACTGTCAATGACGCAGAAATTAAAAAGGAGTGAGTGACAACCACCTGCGCAAATGAACATCGATCCCATTTTTAAAAGACAACAGCTTTCTTTTTCTTAAAATCGATTGTGCTCAGAAATGAAACATGACTTTGGCACCACAGACAGTGACAAATGTGGCTGACGTTCTGAGCCTACAGCGCAGATGTACTGCTACAACACTGCATCAGTGTCGCACCACAAAGTGGAACAAAGCAGCAATAATAGCAGGAAGGTAAACCAACAAGCCCACAGTGGAAAATGTTGGTTATTAAAAGACCTCAGAGACTTACTGTTGAGACTGTAAACTGCAGCTGGCATGGAGCGGCATTAATATCCCGAGCGAGGCTTTCTATCCAGCTGGGAGGACGTTTGCCAGGGGTCGTGCCCCGTTATAACCCGGCCGCCACACGATTGATGCAGGTGCACGACTGTCAGCGGTGCCAGGAGGCAGAAACACACCGAGAGAAAGTGGAGAGTAGTCGCTGCGCTCTTAGCACTGGGCCTACAGGATTACTGGTAATGGGATTTCCAATTAATGGCTCCTTCTGACAGGTGGCGTCCCCATTTAGCTCAAGTAAAACCATCGATGAGGTTTAAAGCTTTCCTCATCGGTCCCTGTGCTACAAATATATCCATCTCTGCAAGCAGTTTTTGCCAAAGGTAGTGCAAGAAATATCTACCACAGGGCTGGCTTTTTTCAGCTGAGAGCTTACAGAGGTTCTTTCATGGAAGAGTGTAGCTGTAAACAAACTGAATTTTGTTTAAATGTTATGTTAGTCTGTCAATCATTCTGATAGCAGGTTTGATTCCTTTTAGTGGTGCAGTTTGTGCCACTTACACTGAACCTGATAGATATTTTTGGCACTAAACAGCATGCTGTAACCATGTCCCTGTGTAAGCTTCAATTTGCATTTTTTTCTGTTTTAATTAGTGCATATGGTATTTGTGTCAATTTTGTACTCATGTCAAAATGGCCAAACCAGATGGAACACCTCACTGAGTCTGGTCTGCTTGAGGATTCTTCCTGTTAAAAGCCAGCCTTTCCTTTCTACTGGCACCAGTGTGCTTGCTCGTGGGATGGGTAAAATCTCGAGTCTAGATCTTTACTTTGTGGGTGTTGCTTTCAGATGACTTCTGGGCCTGGTTTTATGAAGCAGTACTAAGGGAGATAGACTGAGACTAAGGTTTAGTACACAAAATTTAGTCACAGACTAAAAATGGTGGTGTGCTCTGGGGACAGACTAGGCAAGTTTGACCCATCAAACTCTAGTCCAAAGGTCTAAAATTTGGACCACCCATTTGAGGTGGTTTAAGCCTGTTAGTCCTGGTCTAATGTCAAGATGGCAGTGATTATTGTGTTTCATAGACAGGAGGCGATGCTTACAGTGAGAGAGGGTTTTTTGAGATCACCAGAACCCTCTAGAGATGTTCACTCAAATGGGCAATCTGATCCCATATCTGAAAAAAACAAATGATTTTATTCTATTTGTACCCACTAGGCAACCAGCCATGCATTTTATAAGCTACATTGTAATCAATATTAACTAATCAGAGAAAAACATGAAATTATATGAAATAAAAAGGAAATATTAACCATATTAAAAATTACTTTCACCATGAAGGACTGCATGTAAAATTTTATTTCAAATTTTACAGCAGAGGATACTCTACAAGACTCAAAACATTTCATCCACCAGTTCGCCGTCGGCAAATTTTTTAAACAGATCTGTATTCGGGTTCCTCCAATCCCTCAAATCCGTGATATTTTTGGCCAATTTTGATTGACAAAAAAAATCCTTGAATCATGTCAACCTAGCTGCCATATTAAAGGATATTTGATGGAGTACATTCATTGAAAATTGTAGCAAGATGCATGCAGTATTAAGGCTGCTCGTGCTGAAAACGTGCGTTTGACAGCTGAATGATTCCCATTTCAATCTTCAAAATCACCACGCAGTATTCTGGTGGGTGAAAATAGGGAAATCGTGATTAAAACGTTCCTTTTTGATTCCAGAACTTCACCCCTTAGTGTCGAGTGTTCCTTACAATGTTCTCTAAGTACCACAAACATAAATCCACGAGGATTTAGTTTTAACACACCAAAATTTTAACCCAAGAATATAGAACCAACCTCTAATTTGCGATTTTTTTTTTTTGTTTAATTTCGACAGCAGTGTTTCTCTTTCTCAAGTCACATTTCCTCAAGGAGAGTGTACGTTTCAGTGTTGGTAAAATTCTCTGCAGACGAATGCGAAAAAGAAACTACAACAAAGATTAAGTGTGTTTCCGGGCTATTGAGCATGCAAAGGACAAGAAAATTCAGGCTATTTGCACGGCAAGTATTTCTTACACAAGTTTAGTCTAGGACTTTCTTTAGTCAAAGACTCTGTAGTCGGGAACCTTAAAACGGCTCATAGTACTGTTGTTTTTTAATGTGATGCTAAATTTTAACCACTGGTCTAGTGAGTCTCGGACGATGACTTCACCCAAGACTTTTTAGTACCGGTTCCTAAAACCGGGCCCTGGTGTTTTGCTAGTGCAGACCCTACGCTGACTGTAGCCGATATTAAATTCATAATTTGATATGGATGCACAGTCCTGAACTGTCCAGCAGGTGCCAGTGTTTAGCAGGTGGCAGCACAGCACGTGATGTCTTCCTTTCCATGCGTACTGTGGAACACTGTTTGAAACAGGTGTTACAAAGGTTTTCACCATCTGCTCTCCACCATTTGGATGTCTTTTGAGCCACTGGTCATGGTGACCACTGGACTCTGTGTGTGTATGGTTGCTTAGCTGCAACATTTCATTGCATGTGTGGCAATTCTTTTTTGTGCTTTATTACCTCCGCCAAGGAGGTTATGTTTTTGCCGGCGTTTGTCTGTTTGTCTGTCTGTTTGTCCACAACATAACTCAAAAAGTTATGGACCAATTTTGATGAAATTTTCAGGATAAGTGGGAAATGGCCCAAGGACCAATCGATTAGATTTTGGTGGTGATCCGGATTATCATGTAAATCTGGGATATTAAAAAAAATAAAGATTTATTGATTGAGTTGGATATTAATCTCTACCAAAATGGTTTATGCTGGCATTATCAT
>OMMV01207240.1:0-10042 GCA_900302635.1 Chatrabus melanurus | reverse complement strand
CGGAAGAAGGGGCGGGGTTTACCCAGGCTAGTATAGAGGAGGATTTTCTTACAAAAGAACATGTGGAATTTCAGCTGTAGTTTGCCAGAAGGCACCTAAGCCTAGAGTTAAGCAGGTTTCCTGTTTTGCAATCCTTCTCTACTCCATTCCAACATGAAGTTGTGAATGGGGATGCAACAGGCAAATGTTGCACCATTCCCAGTTTCTCCACTCACATCTGCAGAAGCCTATAACTCCTTCAGAGTTGTCTGGGCGTCTTAGTGGCTTCCCTCACTAGTCTCCTTCCAGCATGGTCACTCAATTTTTGAGAACTGTCTACTTGACACACATTTACCATACAGTACCATACTGTTTGTATTTCTTAATGATTGATGTAAATGAAGTCCAAGACATATTCAGTGACTTGAAAATGTTCATGTATTTATCCCCTAATTTGTCTCAAGAAAATTGGCTGTAAAAATGATGATTTAATCCTTATATTTAGAATAAATTTCCGCGCGTCCCAACTTTTTTTGGAATGTGTTGCAGGCCTTAAATACAGGAATGGATGTGTGTTATCAAATGAAATGAAGTTGACCACACAAAACATGAAATATCTTGGGTTCATACTGTCTGCAATGAAATAGAAGTCAAAGTAAATGTGGGGATTACTGTTTTTTGCGTTTTCCATATCGTCCCAACTTTTTGGGGTTGTATCTTTCACGATTTCCTCACAATAACCATTGTAAATGGGTTTGACCTTTCAAGGTCACCCAAGATCAATGTTCATGTGAAAGGTGATGTATGACTTCATGTTGGTGTGTAATAACACAATCCAATTGCTCAAAATAGTCATTCTAAATATCCCATATACAAACGCCTTGGGCCAACTTTTTCACTTTGGCCTGTGACCTTGAATTTGAACCAATTTTTCTCAAAATCATATTTTGTCTTTGGCTGACCATCATTAATTTTATATCGCTGTATCCAAATTGGACCAAAAATTTTTTTTTTATCACACAGCAAAGAAACGAACAGGATTTGACATAAAGTGAGATTAGTTGCATGTGTTGGTGGGAAGTAGTTGATAAGAGTTGGAGCAATTTGTGACTGTGAGACTTGCAGGACAAAAAAAAAAGCAAAATTTTGAGCCAGTTTACAATCTGAAGTGAAACTTTTTTCCATTTGTGTTTGTGACGTGCTTTCACACGTGTATTTTGCACATGAGCATGTCGATTTTTAATTTTTTAAAATTTTTTTAAGCTACATGCATCCAAACATAATAATTACTTTGTGCTCCCTGCCAGAAACTGATTTGATTAGCTGTGTGCTGTCCGAGTATATGATCAATAAAACATCCATTTGCATTCACACTTACTGTATGATGAGTCAATATATTTGCCATCCTAATGCCAATGCTGAGACCAGAATGTGCTAAGAATTACTTGTTGCAGGAACACAACAGTTTTGAGTGACATGGCTCAATAGGCAATTACAAAGGAGTCTGCCGCCAGGAAGTGAGCATGGCGTAGGTTCTGTCTGCCTACAGTGAGACGCTAATGTTGATTTTTCTGCAAATTGCTTCATCAGTGTGGCTCAACACTGCGATCTGCTCAGCCTCTGTTGTGCTCAGTGAGAACACAACGGTAATTATCCTTTTTTTCCTCTCTTCTTTTGCAGGATCAAGATTTGATCTACACACAGGAAAAGGTAAATAAAGCAAACAAAGTCTGTTATTCCTTTCGCCGCAGGCAGGGGAGAGGCAGAGCGATTAGCAGGCATTAGCCTATATCTCAGCTCGTGTGTATCCAGGTTGTGTACAGATGGATATAAAGTCATCTTTGGGGAGATTTGTGGGCCAGTTTGACGTTATTTTCGCTGAGCACATATGCGCACATGGTGCAGCAGGCTGCAGGCTGCCGACCTAATCACAGCGAACATAAAATGTGGCTTACGGATGTCTTATGGTATCAGTCATGATCACACGCTGAAATGCTCAATGCACCTGCTGCATAAACAGACACCGACGTATTTGTGGACCGTATCAGGTGTGCACGGGATTGTCATCAGCAAGGTGCACACGCATAATTAGCTATGGTTGTAGTTATTTACTAAAGTGTCATAAACTTGATCCACACTGACATCGAAGCGGCGTTTATTGTGCTGTTAAGGATGATAATAATAATAATGATCATCATAAAAATTTTCTGCACATCAGTAGATATGCAGAAATATCTACATTCTATTTCCTGTTCAGTCATTGTTTTTGGTTTTTGTGCCACCCATGCCGCATTTGGTCGTTATGGCAATGGTTTTTATGATGATATTTCTGGCAGATGGAGTCTGTAACGGTTTATGTCTGCGGCCTTCCCACAGTAGATCCCAGAGTATTTTAGTCCAGAATAATCCCCACCATCTGCTGTCTTCTCTACTACATTTTCAAGTTCGGTATCTCTCTCACTATTGTTCACTCTGATTTTTACTCTATTGCTTTTCATATTTTTGTTTTGTTTCATATCTATTTATCCATGCTGCTTGAGCACACTAACTCTCTTACTCATATTTTTCAATCTCCATGTAATCTTCCTGCAGTTCTGTTCATACTCCTGGGAGTTAATGTTCTGCCTTCTTTCTTCTTGTCCTTTCTTTTACACAATCTGCATGACTTTGTGATGTTTTCTCTTAATAATTGATTTTTTTTTTTTTGTCTGTCTTGCTTTAGATCTCTTGATTTTCTCTTCACACCCTACTTGCTAATGCCTCGCTCTTTATCCGTGTCTCTCTATCCTCACGCACACTTGCCCCAACTGCTCTCCGCAGTGTGATGAATCCTAATCTGGGCTATTATTCAATAAACACAAACTACAACAATCATCACCCACTTTAGGAACACATGGAGCCAAAAGAAAATTCCTTTGGCGATCCAGAAACATTTTCTGATATTTCAAAATCTATTGGTATGAAATGCTGAGGATTCTACAATAGTGCAGGAAGCTGGCTTCCAAATGCTTCACATTGCATGGATCGGGAAAGGATTAGCAGAAGGATTTAAGATACTCTCATACCGAGCTGAGTTTGGTGCTGTTTTACACTGTAACAGCTGAGTTATAACTCTGAACACCTTGGCTGATTTTCCCAAGCAGCTCTCGTTTGGCACTGAGTTTTCCTGAGCAGACACAATACTCATCAAAAGTCAAAAATACTCATTTTTTTTCCTTTGAACTCTGTCAGATTCCCAGCCGCCTCAGCCTGGTCTGCACTCTGATGGGGACAGCCTGGTACAACTTGGTGCAACTTGGGGCAAACTTAGTGTACACTCTGGGCAAACTCATACTCGAGTCTTGATATCTTGGGTAACTCTTGCCGCGCTTGGCAATAAAATTGGATGCAGAGGCAGCCAGAGTCCGACTGAGCTCCAGAAAATTTTGAACATGTTGAAAACTGGTACGAGTTTAACCGACCTTTCCTGACTTGTGCCAAGCAGCACACCAAGCCTTCCCGTTCATGAGCTGTGCAGTGTCACCACTCGGGAGAAGTCTGCGCTGGGTTCGCAGAGCTCACATCTCTCAAACTTTGACTGAGTTTGCTCTGTGTGGCTTGGCACAAGTCTGTTAAGCTCCTACCAGTTTTGAACTGGTTTCTGGAGCTTGGTCAGACTCCCGTCTGCCTCGGTTTGACTTGTGCTTGGCTCATTTGGCTCGATGTAGGCTCGGCACAATTTGGTGTCAACTTTTTACACTAAATGAAAGAGTCACCCCAAGCTTCCCCAGTTGAGTACTGAGTGTATACCAGAGATCGGCCAGAGGTATGACAAGTTGCCCTGGGCTCTCCCAAGTTGAGTGCGAGTTGGGCCGAGAGGGCTGGGAGTTCTGGGGGGAAAAAAACCCCAAACTTTTCAGACTTTTCCCAGGTGAGAGCTACTTGGGGAAATTAACAGAGCAATGTAAATGATATCATATGAAAAATTAAATACGATATTTTGTGCATATTCCTATGAATTTCCACACAGAATTTCACATTTGCATTCAGAAATGCACGTTGGGGTTACAATAACAATAATAATAAGTACAAGATGACTTTCTGTTTTGTTTTTTTGTTTTTCAGTTACAAGATCCGTCATTTTTTTTGGTCATATGATCACTGCCCTCTGGCTGACAAATATCAGGGATACCGTATTCCTTTGTTTAAGCGCACTGACCCTAATTAGCGCACATGCGGTCTTTGTGGGGCCTCTGCTGGGAGCCCTGGTGCTATTTCCAGCATCCGGGTACATTTCTGGAAAACATGCTACCCAGATTGCTCGGATTCCCTCCATTCACAGCATTAGTGGCATCAAAACATAATCTTACCAGACAGAAACCAACCTTTTGCAGTGGTTTACTTCAGTTTCAGAAGATTTGGGAGAGTTCCTCAGCCATTGCTGAGTCGAGGTCGTAAATCTCCAGGGTTTCATTGCGTGCATGAAGCCTTGCTTCATTTTCTGTGTCAAAATGAGGCCTGCACGTACATCCCAGAAAACGTGTCATTGTAAAATGCAAGACAATAGTTCATCAAGTTTGGGTGTACAAATGTCTTTGTAAACATGGAATAAAGGAATGAAATTCAAATGTACCGCTTGATATTTCCTTAGACGTTGCTGAGTCAATGTCGTAAATCTCCCATGTTTCATTACGCGCATGAAGCCCTGCTAACTTCATGCGCGCACTGAAACCTGTCAAATTGAGGCCCGCGCGCATATCCCAGAAAACATGTGCTGAAAAGAATGTTTCTAAGTAACCTATGTTCAATAAAAACAATTTATTTAGCACACAGTGCTCTTAAAGAAAGGAATACAGTATGTACAAATTTTTGTGCATTATTTTTCATATGTATTATGACATTTTTTGTGAGGGTAACCTGAACAGAGATGCCCCGAGTTGTAAGTCGGCTCGTTGCGGCGCAAAACGGCACCAAATTCAGCCAGGTGTGAGAGTAGATTTAGTGGTCAGTGAGCTTTGTTCAACCCCTGCAAATATTCTCCATGCAAAACCCAAGAAAAGAACAGTACCCATGTGTGCACCAGAGGTCCTGTTAAATAACTGATCTGACTTGTGACAAACTGACATTTTCCAGACACTGATGAAAAATGCATTGCATTATTATAATCCTGTAACCTGGATTTGGATTTCAACCAGGTCCTTGTCAAATACTGTATTGTTGCTTTGATGTCTGAATTTGGCTTTGATGTCATCAGTAGTTTGTGATCAGGAGTGTGTGGAAAGCTCTCATCGTCCTTTACAAGTGCTGTAGCTCCTGGCAACAGATGAAATCCTCAAGTGCGTTTGACTGTCGGTTTTTCCTTTGCTGCACACACAAAGTGAAAGCGAGCTCTTTGTCATTTTAATATGAATGCAAGCATCACGCCAACACCTTGTTTAGCTCAGAAACAGATGCCTCTTTGACACCGAGGATTAAGAACTCTGCATGCTGCAGTGTGAAAAACAGTGTTCTCCTCAATAGATTCAAACATACTTTTGTATGTCACAACTGCAGCTGAAACGACAACAGACAGGTGTGACATCAGCACCTCTGTGACACGGTTCATGTACAGCACATCTCTGTGGAAGCGCACAGCTGGATTAACAATGACTGAATGGATTACAAAGTGTTTGAATGTGTGTGTGGGGGGAAAAAAGAGACAGAGACAGAATGTGATGACTCCTGTGTCAGGGGCAAGTGGGTATTTTATAAAGCCGTATACCTTAAACAGATACTGATAATACCCCGAGATTATCATATTTTGGCTTGATTGCTGATGTCACGGCACACATGCTTTCACAAACACATGCACTCTACATTCACATGCGTGCAAACCCCCTACGGGACTGAACAGATCATATGATCGTCATCTGACCCAAATCCATTAGCACTAGAAGTAACAACCTCATCCTCCCTCTCATACGCTCAGTTTCCTCTTATTCCCAACTATTTCTCCCAGACATCCGTGCCTCTATGTGGGACATTTCCTATTTGAGCTTGTCTATAATGACATGAGTAGTAACAGAGGAGCAGCAGGATTAAGCTGAGGTGTCCACAGCCCTGTGGGCACCCACATCAAGTAACAGTTAACAAGCTAGCCTCATTTTGTATCACAGTGTCACAAAGCTCCATCCCATTTTGCAGTCTTGTGAGAGATAGCTCAGTGGATAGGAGTTTGCCATTTGCTCAGCCATTGCTGAGTCTACGTCGTAAGTATGTCAGGTTCCATTGTGCGTATGAAGCTTTGCTTCAATTCCTGTGTCAAAACGAGGCCCGCCAACATCCCAGAAAACGTGTTGTAAAATGCAAAACAATAGTTCGTCAAGTTTGGGTGTCCAAATGCCTTTGTAAACGTGGAATCCCCGAATAAAAATTCAAATGTAGCTCTTGCCATTTGCTCAGCCGTTGCTGAGTCAATGTTGTAAATATCCCAGGTTCCATTGTGCGCATTAAGCTTTGCTTCTATTCCTGTGTCAAAACAAGGCCCGCAACGGGCCGTTACGCTGAAATGTGCTGGCGAGAACCCCGATTTATGTGTCATGTAAAACAAATAATGAATGTTTTTAATTCATGCAATGGTAAGAATATTTTCATGAGGTAACAAATGGAATGTTCCATTCAACAAGCCATCACACTTTTAAGTGCACACCCACTGTGTGGGCTTAAAAGAATGATTTCGGGGACACCCTGTGTTCAATAAAAACAATTATTTATTTTTTTGTGCACAGTGTGCTTAAACGGTTGAATATGGTATGCTACCTGTGTCCTTGGACAAGACACTTCAGCTGCATTGTCCCAGTCCACCCAGCTGAGGAAGTTAATGGATTGTTGTCCCATCCAGGGAGAGTCGTAGACTCTCATCTGCTTGATGCTATGGAATCTGGGGATAATCCTTGGCACCAATGGGCATCAGGGCCTCTATAGGACTTACCACTTCCACTTCAGAGAGCAAAGATGGATATGATGAAGATGATAAAGACAATGTTCACTGTATAGCTATGTCCAAGTCTTCCAAAGTCAGAATTTTTTATAGTATGCCACAGAGTTTAGCTAGACGTTGCCAACACCAATGTCAGAATTCTAAATTTTTGGCCCATTTGTGACACTACAACATGAGAATGCTATAGAATGAGGCTGATAGGAAACCTCTTTCACAGTGTTGAAGAAATTGACCTAAGATCCATCGAACCACTTTTTACTTGAAACATCTTCAAACAGGCAAACATAAACACACAGGAGTAATTCATATAAATTCAAACCTGTGGAGTTGACAGAGTTAATAAAAAATGTTTTTTTTTTGCCCTGTTCCCAGACATTGCCCAGATCCACCTGGACATGATTATCAGTTATTAAAGTCGATATAGGCTACAATGGTCTGAATTCCTGCAAAGAAAATTCCTCATCCATTCAAGGTCAAGTCTGGGAGCATGCGCTGGTGCTGTGTGTTGTCACATTCACTACCCTATGGAACCTCCCTGGGTACTGGGTCGCAACCAGCGTTCTACCCCTATCTCCTGAATGTAGCCAACTGTCTGCTGCAGGTGGTACATGGGTATCCCCTTGCACCAGTCCAGTTAATGGGGTCTTTAGCATCGAGGCACCTGCGAGGTAGACCATGCTCAGGGAAACTCGCCATATGGCCATAATGTCATAATTGATCTTCCATCAGTGTCAAGTAGCATACCTCATATATGTCTCACAAAGTTCCTGTTCATTTGACACAAAGGCATTCTAGTGGTATCCAAGAATTTCCTTGAGAGACCTGCCACAAAAGACATCCGGTCGTCACCTTAGGCTACTGGATGGCATCTAGATTTCACGACCATACAGTAACACTGTAGACACCAGGACTCAAAAGACATGGACCTTCGGCCTCCTGCAAATATATGAGCAATGCTATCCACCTCTGTCCAGCAACCTTATGACTCCTTAAGCTCGACCTCATAGGCTGAGCTTCTACAGGCATGAATATGTGGTCTACATATTGGCATGTTGTCCCTGTTGCGGCCAGGCCCATTTTATGGCTTATAGCCAGGACTTCTAAAAGCTGTGCACAGTCTTGGAGCCATATCATGTTGAGTATTTTATTGCTACTCTATGTCGAGGTAGTTATGTGGCAGCATGGTGTTCCCAATAATGTTTGGTGTGGATGGTCTGTGCTCGTCCGTCCCTACAACGGGCCCTCACAGAGGCTGATCAGAGAGCAAATATGATAATTCTTGCCACTGAAGAAAACAATGAGAGTCTATGAGGATGTTGAGGTGGAGGTGAGATAGAATAAAAGCAACTATTTGTGCTTTAGTGGTTTACTCTTTTATGCTAAAGTCCCATATTCTTTCTGCTGCTCTAAGCTGAAGTTAAAAACCACATTTACTGTTTACCTGTACGTCAAATATTAAAATCTGCTCGATGCCATTAAATTAGCTCTTTGAAGAAACCCTGCATTCCTTTCTTGGATTACTCTATTCTTACATTGTGTAGCACTCTAAGAACATCAGTAATTCAATACAAGGCATGCAATCGGCTTGACTATTGAAAAAAGGTCCTAATTGGAATGCTGAAAAGACGCCGCTGACTAATCAGCTTAGCAATGTAGTCTGCAGTCGATGGATAATAAAGAGGATCTTACTGTTGAAGCATCTATTACCTCCCCTGTAATGAGAGTTCGTATAACATGATATGAGGACAATAGAGGGATGAGGAGGTTAAGAAAGAAAGACGAGAAGGCTGGCAGGTCAGAGGGTGAAGTGGTGACTCTCATTGTTAACCTTAAAGAAGAGCATGTCTTAAAAAGGAGAAACATCACTTCAAAGATGGCAAAACCCTACAAAAACACATAAAAATGTGTTTTAAGTAGAGATTTATATTAACAATTTGTATTTGATCATGGAGGTTGATCCAGGAGCAAACCTTTCATCCGGAAAGAGCCAATGCTCATTTTTTAAATTGAAGACTCAAAGATGTTATGTTGGTACATTAGCATATAAAGCTTTAAAATTTTATGTCACATGGACAGGAGGCCAATGAAGTGAGGCTAAAATAGGGGCAATCTGGTCAAATTTCCTCCTTCTGGTTAGAACTCAAGCAGCAGCATTGTGAACCAACTAAAGACCTCTAATATTAGTGTGTGGCAAGCCAGAAAATAAGTCTCAGTAAGTTTGTCAATACCTAAAACAATGATGATGGTTTCCTCCCATCATCAAAAATCATGCACTTTAGTCCTTGAGCCAGACCCCCAAATTTTGGCCACCAGTCTCATTTTGAGGGATTAGCAGCGTGGTGGGCTAGCGGTTAGTGCGACCACTTTCAAAGCAGAAGGTTCTCGGTTCGAGGCCACCCCTGCCCATTCTCCATGTAATGCGGAGTTGCGTCAGGAAGGGCATCCGGCATAAAACTTGTGCCAAATCTACATGCAGATCCATGTGGGATGTGCTGTGACGACCCCAAGTTGAAAATTGGGATAAGCTGAAAGAATTTACTAGTCTCATTATGATTTTCCAGTAGCTATACACCCCTAGTTATGGAAAATATGTGATAGCATTGCATCCACGGTAGTTTTCTTTATTTTTTCACCAGTTTTATAACCCTACCTCTGCAAAACGTTTGTGAAATAGGGCTGATGTATGATTGGTTGTGGGAAGAAAGAATTCCCCCCTACCTGCTCCTAACTTGGCATGGAAATCCACTTTGGGGCCAATTAAAGTACTATGGATGGATAGTTAGTCTAGTGTCAATGATATTGGGGGGAAAAAAAATCAACATTTTTTTAAATCCAAAAAAAGCATTTTTTTTTTTTGTATTTATTTTTTAGCCAATCCATCCATCATCTATACCCGCTTACTCCAATTAAGGGTCACGGGGGGTGCTGGAGCCTATCCCAGCGGTCATTGGGCGAGAGGCGGGGTACACCCTGGACAGGTCGCCAGTCCATCGCAGGGCCACATATAGACAGACAAACACAGCCACACTCACACCTATGGACAATTTAGAGTCACCAATTCACCTAACATGCATGTCTTTGGAAGTGGGAGGAAGCCGGAGTACC
>OMMV01207222.1:0-14600 GCA_900302635.1 Chatrabus melanurus | reverse complement strand
CATTTGTAATTTTTTATAACAGTCCAAAACAAAAACATGTAACGGAGGTGATGATCTCAGATGTTCAGCCTTCTGAACTGCCACATGGTAATTCATTGGATTGATGGTTATGTTGCATTTATGAGTGATCCACAAGCCACATCTAATCCATATTATATTTATTAAATTCTCTGATCAATAATTTGTCAGAGGGAGTAACGGAGGTGATGGGAAATAAAGTTACTGATTTTTAGTTGTTTTTCTTCAAAAAGTTAAAATGTTTTGACATTAATCCTGTCCACCATGTTTCTCTCCACCAGATGTAACAAGACATCTGATTGGTTCACTCAGTAACTCAGCTGGCTACCAATAGAGGGCAGCACAGCCAAACGTAACGGAGTTGACCAAAATTCTAGGACTAACATTTTGAGCTCACTTATGAAAAATGTAACGACTTTTGGAGCCTGGAACTTTTATAGATAATAATTTAAACAAAACTCAAAGCAAAAACAACAATAAGGCAAATTACCAATTATTCTGTCAGAAAACAACAATTATCATCAAAATACCTTTAATTACGACATCTAATTTTGTGCGTTCCTCTCAAATCAATTTGAACATTTTGAAATAATACATTAGTTGTACCTCTTTTGGGGCTTATTTATCATGTGATCAAACTGGACAAAATCACTGTAACATAAATGTTTCAAGTGAGATTAAAATTAAATGCAGGTGAAATACACGGACCCTAATTTGTCCCTGAGTTGGAGAATCACCCATTTACAGGTTCAGGGGAGAGTGGAAAACAGAAATACTTTGTTTATATTTGAAATCTAGGCTCAAGTCGCCCGTGTGCCTTCTGGAGAAACTCTTCCACACTTGAAACTACTTACTGAAGTCAAAATACAGACGTTTTGAAATATGCTGCATGTGTTTTTAAAAAAATTGTGACAATTCATCCATTGACACAAGAATTTGACCTGGAGCTGAGCGAGGCCACAAGCAATCCAGACTAGGCAGGAAGTGATTTAAAAACAGGTACAAGACCTTTGACCTTTGAAAGAAACATCATAGTGGTGGATTTATGTTTGCACTTTACCTCATTTATTAGTTTTTCTGGCTACAAAAAGCAGGTGCCGGGTTTTTCAAAGTGCAGGGTCAAAGATCAAATATGTATTTTACTGCTGGGACGTCGCCTCACCAAATACTTTAGATTCAGTGTCAAAATCTTTAACAGTTTTTGAAATATCATTGTGGTGAAGAGATGATTTTCTCATATTTAACCGTGACCTTTCACCTCAGAGACAGCAAGTCGCCATAAAAACATGCTGAATATTCTGGTTTAGTTTCAGCCTGATTTACATTTTATATATATATATATAAACCAATCAAATGCAACCTGATTTTCTTACAAATTGCAGGAGATCACCTGAAAGAAATGGCAGGTTTCTAAAGGTGAAACATGCTCATCCATTATACTTATTTATATTTGTTTATTTAAGGCACTTAGCAGCAAGTCATTATTTTTTTACACATTTAGGCCAATTAAATGTGCCTAAGACTTTTGCACAGTGTCAGTGTGATTTTCTTGTAAAAACCACTGGTTGGTTCACATAAAATAATTCCATTTTAAAGGTAAACTGATGTGATGTGGGATATTTTGTTAAATCTTTAATATTTTAAGTTTATTGTACACATGACGTTTGAAGTTTTTCTTTTTTTGCAGCATCTTTGCTTTATGGAAAAATTTGTCATGTTGTGAGAACAATCAAATCAGATAAAAATCACCAATAAAATAAATAAAACAGAAGTTGACCTAAAATTGGATCTATGCTGCTCAGGTTCCTCCTGAATTTTGCAGCGGACACAGAATGTGAGTCAGCTGTTTAAAATAACCACAGGAGCAGTTACCACATTTTCTGGACTATAAGTTGCTGTTCTTTTACTTGTTTGGGAGGTCTTGTGACTTATATTCTGAAGCGACGTATATATGAAAAAATACTGCATTTTCATCTATGGCCACAAGATGGCGCCATCTACACACATGACAAGCTGCTCCTGTATACTAAATGAGGTACTGTGATTTACACTGTGGAGCAGAAGGTGGCGGTAATGTACCATTAAGTTAGATACCAATTGCTGTAAGAGAAGAAGGCGGCGGCCACCTGAATGAGAAGGTCGTGCTGTGTCTTAGAGAATGAGTGAAATTAATAAATCATGCTCTCAAACTGAAAGACCACACTCTTGAATAAAAAGTAGGAATATAACGTTCATACTACTCGGCGCTGCACTTGTTTGGACTGTGTGGGAAAAGAACAACAACAGGAGGTCAGCTAGACTAAAGTAAGGCTATTATGTTTTAAAAATGCATAGGAGTTTACTTACATTTAGTGAGGTAAACGTGTGCACGTTTACCTCTGAACAGAGCCACTGAACGCACGTTTTTGTCTGTCCAGTGGCCACACGAAGCAGCTTACTTTGAGTTTTTTGTGCCTGATACATTAACATTAATTATCCCGTTAGCTTCTACTTACTAACGCGGTGTTTGTGTTATAAATAAAGAATGCGCTGAGTTACCAAACGTTTAATCACATTTAGTGAGGTAAATGTGCACAAGTTTACCTCTGAACAGAAGTAATATAAATAAATATAAATAATAATTTAATCGGCGCATTAAAATAAATAAATAATGCGGCGATTAAATTTATTTTGCTTCTTGTTACATGAAGCAATAGCACCATGTTTCAAAAATAAATGTTTTTCCCCCCCTTCATGAGGCGTTTCTTTAAACAGGTGCTTTTGTGTGATATATCAGGTGTTACATCAGAGGTGGGACTTCGGGGTCGTCGATGAACCCTGCAGAGAAGCTGGTGGGTTCGGACGGCTTCAAACAGCGGTTTTCCAGCGGCTCTTCTTTGGTTCCCTGACGCGGTACGATGTTGAGCAGGTCGACGGCCGTCTGCTTGCCGAGATCTACTTCCAGCCTCTCAGGAACATGACTTTTTCTGCAGAGAACAAACACCCGAGGATAAAACCAGCCAGAGGAGTCCACTGGCCAAAGTTCTCCAGTCATCCAGGTCGTTTTCAAGATGTTTACTGGAAAACAATCGAGCCTCTCGTTGAGCCTTAAAGAAGAGATCCAGCTGCTTTCCAGGAAACTCGTAGATAAACCACATGTTCCTCAAACAGTGAAGTGTTTCATAACGCAGTCAGAGCTGCTGTAATCCAAGAACCCAACAAACAAAGAGTCGCCGAAATCGCCCACCGAGGGAGCGGCTTCCTTACGAGCAGGAATCACTGGAAGTGAACCAGCAGCCAGACTCAGACTCAGACTCCTGAACGGGCCGCGTCCAGAACTGTGTGATCCAATGTTTGTCCAGACATTCAAAGTTTCTTCAACTCAAGGCGTTTAACAAAAATATCACATTAAACATTTAGGAAGAATTGCAGCCATTTTTATACACAGTCCCTCCATTTTCAGAGGCCATAAGTAATTGGACAAAGTAAATTTAAGGATTATTTTTTAATACAAATCATCACTTTTCCAGCCATTTTTCTTTAGACGAGCCAGGGGATGGATACGTGAACATTTTCATTAAGGAATACAAACAGTGCGGTACAATCTGTCTGGAGGAGGCAGTTCTCAAAAACTGAGTGACCGTGCAAGAAGGAGCCTAGTGAAGGGAGCCTAGTGAGGGAAGCCACCAAGACACCTCTGAAGGAGTTATAGGCTTCTGTGGCTGTGATTAGAGAAACTGTGGAATGTGACACTTTTGGGGAAGTGATGGTCTAGAGGTCAAAGCGGTGGGCTTGAGACCAGAGGATCAAATCGCCGTCAGACCAGAAAAATCACTAAGAGCCCTTGGGCAAGGTCCTTAATCCCCAGGCTGCTCCCCGTGTGCAGTTAAGCGCCTTGTATGGCAGCACGCTGACATTAGTGTGTGAATGGTTGTAAAATGCTTTGATCATCTGCTTCAGATGGAAAAGAAATACAGCCCATGATAAGGATTTTGTTAAAAAGACAACGTGAAATTTCAGCTGCAGTTTGCCAGAAGGCACATGGGAGCCTGGGGCCCATATCTGACCCGTTTTCTTGCCACGTTTGGGCTGCGGCATTCTTCAGTTTGGGAGTGGTCTTCCTGTGAGAGGTCACTGAAGGTAAAGGCCATCCGGCTGTTTTATCTCACGGTAAATGAGGCTCAGTGACGGAGGAATAAAATCACTCTTTATTATCAGAATGACGAAGCGATCATTGGAGTCCTGCAGGGAAAAGATGACTCACTGTGGATGATACCATCCTGATAATTAGTTTCAGAGTTTGAGGAGAGCTGGAGGTCAGGGATCAGAGGATGAGCGGTGTTTTAAGGGCTGATGTAGCTCTGCAGCTGGCTCAGACCTTTCAAAGGGACTCAGAATCTGCATGTATTCTTTATTCTGAAAACTCCTGATATTAGAAACAATTCACATTTTGCTGCTTTGTGCCAATAAGGAAAAACATCCCAGTCCAGTCGTGGTCTTGAGACCTATTTCCACTGTCCACCAGGCTCAATATGTAAAAGCTGCAGGAATCCCAGGGTCAAAGGTCA
This sequence comes from Chatrabus melanurus, assembly GCA_900302635.1. Classification (NCBI taxonomy): domain Eukaryota; kingdom Metazoa; phylum Chordata; class Actinopteri; order Batrachoidiformes; family Batrachoididae; genus Chatrabus; species Chatrabus melanurus. The sequence continues at coordinate 10,035 of OMMV01207222.1, read as the reverse complement.
GCCCTCATCGTGTCCACAGGGTGCAGTATCTCAGCTCAGCATTTTTATCTGCGGTATAGCGGCGGCGCACAGATTGGACCGAGCTCTTAAATGTGTTTGATGGGAGCAGCTGAAGGACAAGAAGCGTCTCGCTGTCATAAAGTGAAAATGATGATAATCTGATGCAGATCATTTCTGCAGCTCGGGGCTCAGCGCTGCAGTGTGAGGAGGTCAACTCACCGACTCCGTTCTCAGCAGAACCGAGTCAGAACTTCCATTTTCTCCAAGTGCAAACCTCTGCCACATCTGGACGATAAGTCCGCAAATCTTTGAACACTGTCAGAGTTTCAACATATTAAAGTTGAAAACAAATAATGAAGATGAACTCGTAGTGCAGAGGTGACAGTGTCCCACGTGCCTTTGAGCAAACTCAGACCACCCTCCCTTGAAGCAAAAGCCAAAGTCTCTCCTTTAGGGTTGTCATAAGTGTCTTGGTGGCTTCCCTCACTCGTCTCCTTCATGCTCACTCAGTTTCTAGACAGTCGTCTTTTTTTGGTTGTCTGCCTGACTGGTTGCCATCCAGGACCCGGGGCAGTTCTGTGGCATCGGTCCCAGACTTGACTTGACTCAGATCATGTTCTAGAGAAATATTTTCACTTAGAGATTAAAGAGCATCATTTTTAAAATTACATAAAGAAGCCTGATTTATTTATTTATTTTTTGATTTGATGTCAAAAACAATAAAAATGCTAAACGCTGAAGAGGCAGAGTTCCTTTTTTCTGGGCTCAGTCAGTGTGAGCAACAGGCCGTGGATCACTTTGAACCATGAAAATATATACTCACTCATCTGGAACCTGTTGGTGTGTGATGATAATGTTTGTGTCAGAGCTCCAGATGAGTGGGCGGAGTGAAAAGCTCTACCTTTTGTTGTCCTCAGTCACGATGCCGCTCCTATTTTTACTCGCCATGGGGGGACGTGGGATCGTCTTTTTCTCTTTGATTTCACCTTCAACCTAAAACGACACATCGGAGAGAGAAAAAAAAGTTTACTTGTGCTTTAATATGATATATCAGAAGCCATATGGAGCAGCAGGTCTGCTTATAGACACCATAAAGTGTTCATTAAACCTCAGAGGACAAAATGTCTTATAGCGCCGACACAGCAGACCCAAAACTTTTCAGCATGAGACAGCATAAAACCAAACGGTTTCCTAACTCTAATCCTGCAGACGTCCAGCTTCCAACCTGAGCGGCTTCATGTTTATGGAATTTTGTTTTAGGATCAACAACAATTCTACATGTTTGTAAAGGTCACATTAACCATTTAGGAATTACAGTTTGGCTATTTTTATACACAGTCCCTCCAATTTCAGAGCCCATAAGTAATTGGACAAAGTAAATATAAGGATTGTTTTTAATACAAATCATCACTTTTACAGCCGGTTTTCTTTAAATAAGTCAGGGGACGGTACTGTCTGGTAAATCTGTCTGGAGGAGGCAGTTCTCAAAAACTCAGTGACCGTGCAAGAAGGAGACTAGTGAGGGAAGCCACCAAGACATCCAGGGGACTCTGAAGGAGTTATAGGCTTTTGTGGCTGTGATTGGAGAAACTGGGTGTTGCGTCACCAGTTATACAGCTTCATGGTGGAACAGATGAGGATTTTCTTTCAAAGGAAACATGAAATTTCAGCTACAGTTTGCCAGAAGACACATGGGGGACTCGAGCCTAGATTTGATCTGTTTTCTTGTATTAAAATTCTTGCCACAGGCTTGGGTGGGACGCAGAAGATTTTCAGATTTCCAAGTGAGTACTGACAGAGCAAGGATGCGGTTGATGGTTGAAGCTGGACTGCTCCTGTCGCTGAGCAGCAAGTAACTGGGACTGAATCCTGTTAAGATTAGTCCTTGCAAGCACCTTTCCCGGCACAGAGAGCAGTGTCCCCTGTCATGACTGGAATCCAGGCGATCACCCTCGGCCCAATGGGACAGTACTATTCCAAATCAAACCAAATATTTAAATTCTTTTTTTGAATAAAAAAAAGGGGGGGGCACGGTGTCTTAGTGGTTAGCACTGTTTCCTCACAGCCAGAAGGTCCCAGGTTCGATTCCGACCTGGTCCTTTCTGTGTGGAGTTTGCATGTTCTCCCCGTGTTTGCGTGGGTTCCCTCCGGGTGCTCCGGCTTCCTCCCACTTCCAAAGACATGCAGGTTCGGTGAACTGGTGACTCTAAACTGACTGTAGGTGTGGCTGTGTTTGTTTGTCTGTCTATGTGTGGCCCTGCGATGGACTGGCAGCCTGTCCAGGGTGAACCCCGCCTCTCACCCAATGACCGCTGGGATAGGCTCCACCCCCCTGTGACCCTTATCTGGAACAAGTGGGTTCAGAAAATGAATAAATGAAAAAAGGGGGGGCTTTTCAGGCTCCCCCCCCTTTTTGTAAATTTGACCAAACCTGCTCTGAAATAAATAAATTATTCTGCATTTAAATCGTGCTTTTATCCAAAGCACTTTACACTGATGCTTCACACACACACATCGCTGCCATGCAAGTCGCTCAACTGCACACCGAGAGCCACTTGGGGATTATGGTTCGTGCCCAAAGGACCTTTGTGATTTAACGGTCTGACGGGGACTTGAACTGAGGATCCTCTGGTCTTGAGTCCACCGCTTTAACCTCTCCCCCAAAACTCCCCAAATAGGCTGAAAAACCCACTTGGATGAACAATGAAACATCACTTAGCACAAACAAGTTGTCCAGTTATTTTTGGCCCAGCCTTGACGTTTCTTTGTGCTTCCCCCCCCCCAGAATCTTTTATTTCAAAACATTTTGAAGAACTGTGGTGCTTGTTATAACGCGTTACCTTGGTAATTTAAGGCAAAGTTAAGTTTTAGTGAACACAGACGTCTGCTGTGGGACCATAGAGGCAGAGACGAACTGAAGATTCCTCGACTGCTCTTTTTCACAGTTCCTTCTTCCCAACAGATTTGCTGTGCCGCCCCAGCAGAAACAGACTGACAACAAAAGGAGTGCAGGCGGCACATGGAGTCATGCCGTTACTACGGCTAATAAATCAGACTGTATTTGGAAAAAGTACGAGTTAACCTTCTGTAAAGTGACAAAAATAATCCGGAGTAATTCTTCTTTAGTTGTTTCCTGTAGTCTGCTCAGGTTGTTGGTGTTCCGCGTGTTTGTGTTCATACTTTGGGCATGGTGAGGACCAGGTGTCCGGTGGTTTGGGATCTCTTGGCCGTCGAGCTGTCGGGCTTCACTTCCGCAGGCAGAACCAGCTGAAATATCTGCAAAGTAAATTATTCATGACTTTAATTAGTAAGATGAATGCCCTGATGTGGCACCAACACTGTCCTAGTGTGTCAAATGACTTTAATCATTAGTCGGGCTTTTTATAGCTGCACTTTCCACAAAGACAGTGACGAGAATAGCTCCGAGTGAGAACCAGCGGCAATCAATCACCGCCACAAAGTCCACTGACAACTGAGATTACTCATTTAGGAAGACGAATGGGCATAAAACTAGAAGCAGTGCGTAAAGCCCCGCAGGTGGGATGTCCCAGGGTGAAAGAATCATGAATCAACCTTTTTTTCACAGAAACAAAACAATCCTTTTTTTATTACTTAGTCAATATAAAATACATTTCATATGGGCTGAACATCAACTCTCTATCATAAGTAGTTCTTGAGATATTAAAGAAAGACTTTTCCCTAGCAACCATGGTTACCATAGCAACCAAATAAACAAATCATGAAAGCCCTTCCAAATAACTTTCATATGAACCAAACAAGTCTCTATCTTAAATGGTTGCTAAGATATGACAGAAAGGTCACTTGGCGGGACGTCATAACAGACAGACAGACAGACACGGGGTCAGCCCCCGGTGGAGCACCACTAGGTGGTCTGTCCATTTCATGGGACATCCCACAACAAGTTTCTTTTAATACATTTTTTTACACCTAATTCCATTTCATAGTCAATGGGGAATTGGGGAAAACCACTTTAACAGCAGCTGGAGACGACAGGGAATCCTTCAGCTTTTAGATGCGGTTGATGCGCCTCCAGTCCATCCGCCACGCCTCCATATATGACATCATATAAAGGCCTCTGTGGGTTGATGTGACTACAAAGACGGCGCCTCCAGTCCGTCCGCCACGCCTCCATATATGACATCATATAAAGGCCTCTGTGGGTCAATGTGACCACAGAGACGGCGCCTCCAGTCCGTCCGCCACGCCTCCATATATGACATCATATAAAGGCCTCTGTGGGTTGATGTGACCACAAAGACGGCGCCTCCAGTCCGTCCGCCACGCCTCCATATATGACATCATATAAAGGCCTCTGTGGGTTGATGTGACCACAGAGACGGCGCCTCCAGTCCGTCCGCCACGCCTCCATATATGACATCATATAAAGGCCTCTGTGGGGCCAGAGTTGATGCATCGCTGCATAAATCACTCCGCCCGCCCAGGCTGCCATTAACCAAACAGAAATACAGAAACCACTTTAATCTGAGGCATGATGCTCAGCTCTTTAATAAACTCCAGTCAGTGCAGAAAAGATCAGAACTCGTCGTATCAAAATGCCTTTAAATTGACTTCAGACGTGACATCCGAGATTTGTCTCGACATCTTGAGTTCCACGTTATAAAATGACCGTGTCGTAGCCTAATGTTACCCAGTGAGTGGACGTTAGCAGAACACATGAATTCAATAAGCTCAATAAAAGTTAGCCAACTTAATTAGCTGGTTTTCTGAATCACTGTAGTAACTGTGCTAAACTAGCTAGCTAACTAGCGCCTCCTAGCCAAAAAAAATTTGTTAAGAATTACAAAGGTTAGTAAGTATCAAGATGGATCGTGAACCACTACAAATCCACACATTAAAGTTCAACTGAGTTTAAGTCAAAAAGAAATGGAAACAAGAATTTTGTCAAAATGCCACAATATTTATGTGAGTGGTTTCTCTAAAGAGTTAAATTGAGTCAAAACCAAATTCTTTACTCTGCAGGATAAATATTGTGTTGGGACTCAACCTTGGGAAACTTTTTTTTTTTCCTAAGGCCCTATTTGGACGGGACTAGTTTAACATGGTGAGGTGGGGTTAAGTAATTATTACCGAGTTCCTCAGTGATTTTTATCCCGTCCGAATGCACCGTTTCAGTCGTTTTAACTGAGTGTGCCTTCATGTGTCCGTAAAGATTCCGGCACCTTTTACCTTCTGTAAAACAATCCGTGGAAATAACATTTATAACTCTACAAATCTTTAACTAACAGATCTGCTGAGGAATAAATCCAACAGGTCACCGGCGTACCTTCCCTTTGACGCTCACTCTGGCGTACGTTGGCTGAACGTCTACGTCCAACAGCGACGTGTCCATGTGTCTGTGAGGGGAAAGTCCATTTTATACAAACAGGTGAGAGCTGCACCGTGGGAATCAGGCGTGTGGATGCCGCGCTCGTGAATCACTTTGACTCTCATTCAACCAAGGTCTCAAACTAAAAATCAACCGTCATGTCGATTAAGTTGCTGAACAGGAAATAAAAGTAATGAGTCACAGTCTGCGGATTTCAGGCAGCTTCATCAAAGATGGTGAAATATTAGAGACGTAATCTCACACATCGTTCATGACCAGTTCAACGCTGGTGAATTTTAACGTGCAAATTAATTTCACAACCATCCAATAACAAGCCGACTTCATACTGATGGTCTTTACAGTAACCGAAGAAAACACTGCTGAAAAAAAGCATCGTTCAATTTTTGCTTTCTTTCTTTCGTTTGTGTCACGTTTGAACTGTTCCACAACCACTTTTAGGCCGAGTGGGCAGTACAAACACAATCACCCATGTGGGTCACTCCTGTTTACCAAACCAGCTAGCTAAGGCAGTTAGCATGTAGCTTACAAACATATTCAACCAGATGGTTTATGGGTAAAAAGAATGGATCCTATGAGTTCATAGGATTACATCAGTCTATGACCGTCAGCTTTTATTTTAACATTAGATATTTGTGTGTGTGTGTGTGTGTGTGTGTGTGCTGGTTAGCGTCACACTGACACCACATTAGCTGCAGCACGAGCCCGACATTTCCGCCAGAATAAAATCCCGTGTGGGATCTTACCTGTAGACTGCCAGGTCTAAGACGATGCTGTTGTTTTCTTCGTCCTCAGTCAGAGAGAATTCCAGCCTGTAAATGTGCCGACAGCCACAAAAACACAACTGATCAATACACACACACACACGTAAAAACCTAACGATTACACACCTGTGTGTGTGTGTGTGTGTGTGTGTTTTAAAAAATGCTAATTTAAGGTTTCTAGAGTCTAAGCCAGCCGGATTGGTATTATTAATACGGTATTACTAATGTCTGGCCTGATTTGTGGCCTCACAGTAATAGCACGGTAATAACACAGTGATAACATGGTAATAACATGGTAATAGCACGGTAATAACACAGTAATAACATGGTAATAACACGGTAATAGCACGGTAATAACACAGTAATAACATGGTAATAACACGGTAATAGCACGGTAATAACACAGTAATAACATGGTAATAACACGGTAATAGCACAGTAATAACACAGTAATAACATGGTAATAACACGGTAATAGCACGGTAATAACACAGTAATAACATGGTAATAACACGGTAATAACACGGTAAAAAAATTTGTTTCCTGACGATATTGGACGAGGTCCGTAATGAGGACATTGTGATGAGGCCGTCTTTGTTGTTGTTTCATTGCATAAAGGTAATCATACTTTTATATAAACAGATATACTCTCGGCTGGGGTTATGCTGTGAAGGTTAACGTCATTTCTTACTTTGTGTCCATGTGGCTTTGATTTAGTTACTACGTTCCCACGCCTTAATAAATTGTGGCCATGCATTATTCTTATTATGATGCAGAGCACGTAGCTCAGCGGGATCAGGGGTTGTGCTCACAATCTGTAGGTTTGGGTTCAATTCCTGGTCACGCTACCTGTCCGTGTCCTTGGACAAAACATCTTCACGCTAATGGAATCCGGGGATAAGCACCGAGATGAAAGGGCCACAGGGTCTATATAGGACGTACTTCTTCTTCTTCATGCATTATTAATTTGTGGGCACCGAGGGCTCCATAGGCCTTGGATCAAGAAATAATGAAGGACATCGAGGTGGATCAGGATACTTTTAATTATTATTATAATATGTCACCTGAATTTCCATGTTGCCGTTCATTGAAACAGCGCCCTCACTGGCACTGACACAGAACCACTGCACCTTAGCAGAAGCAGAAGTGTGCATCGCTGAATAATCTTCTTTTAAAGGTTTTAGCTTCTGCTTTACAGATGATAAAACTGTCAGTGATACAGTTTTCGTGTTGCCACAAAAACAAGATCATTCATAAACTCCACGCTGCATCAGAGCGCTAAATCCCAAACAGAGACTATTCCTGATCCGACTGCATCCTCGGCTCAGGTTACAAATTAAATCAGCAGTGCTGTAAGGTCTCCAGCCCTGCAGCCGTACTCCTGATATAAACCTCTGGCTAATGGACGGAGCTCGCTGTGGTCCAGCAGCTATCATGGCGTCGGACACCCTGTGACGGCTCCCGAACCCGTCCAGCACCACAGATCAAAAACAAAAACGTGACCTACGGCCTCAGGCCTGAAGAACTGTTCGCACAGACAGAGTGGACTGGGAGTTAGGTTTTTATTTTGAGGATTAAACTGAAGCAGCTGGTTGACGTGTTTGGTGGCTGCGGTCGAGCAGAGTGAGAGAGAGAGAGAGCCAAGCACGACACTGAGGTTATTGATCGCTTTACCGAGAGCACCTCACAGTCCATCACAGCCGGAAAGAGCAACGTTACGTCACTGAGATCACATCTTTAGTTTGTTACTGAAGAATTTTTATTGTTACTTCAGACTTTACATTCAATAAATTACAACCCCAAATCAGAAAAGATATATTTCTAAATATAAGGATTAAATCATCACTTTTACAGCCAGTTTTCTTGAGACACATCAGGGGACGGATACATGAACATTTCCAAGTCACTGAATATGTCTTAGACTTCATTTCCATCAATCATTAAGATGTTGCACCGTTCCCAGTTTCTCCACTCACGTCCACAGAAGCCTAGAACTCCTGCAGAGCTGTCATGGGTGTCTTGGTGGCTTCCCTCACTATTTCCTTTCAGCATGGTCATTCAGTTTTTGAGAACTCTCCACTTGACACAGATTTACCACACAGTACCACACTGTTTGTATTTCTTAATGACTGATGGAGTCTAAGACATACTCAGTGACTTGGAAATGTTCATGTATCCGTCCCCTGATGTGTCTCAAGAAAACTGGCTGTAAAAGTGATGATTTCGTCCTTATATTTAGAATAAATTGCCCCCGTCCCAACTGTTTTTGGGAATGTGTTGCAGGCCTAAAATGCAAGAATAGGAACAAATGAAATGAAGTTGACCACACAAAACATTAAATATCTCGGCTTCATACTGTCTGCAATGATCCAGAATCCAGATCAGCACCAAAATGTAAGCAGTTCTTCCTGTTTATGAACTTGATCGTTGCACAAAGTTTTGTTGCTATCAGTGAGTTAACTGGCTATCAGTGATCACATGACCTGAGGTTTTAATGAACGAGAGCAGCACTCAGAGCACATCAAGCCAATGATCCACCAGATCTGGATCCGGATCACATTTCTGGCCAATCAGCTGGGTGACTGAGCTTTTGAGTGATTCAAATCAATAATCAATCGCACTGATAAAGAAAGTAATGATTAACTCCTGGAGAATCAACAACACTTAAAGGGTTCCTCTTCTGATTAAAACAAATCTATAGTTCTATGAATTTTACAAAAAGTGTGAACTGAGAAGTAAGTGGACAAACTGACCGTCAGTGGGCTGTGATTGGCTGATTTATCGTAAGTGGTGCAGGTGAGATTCCTGAATGTTGATCTTTAAGTATTTGGATTCCAGCAGTGATTGTGAGGACAAATGAAGCTCATAACGTGTGTCTTGTTTTTTTTACTTGGGCTCGTTCACGTTCATAACTCGTCCATCGGGGGTGATCAGCGTCCTCGAGGGCTTCTGCTGCTCCCTCGTCTCCCTGCAGGGACACATTAAAAGACAGTTCTGGGAGAACCACAGGAACATTCACAAAGATCAAGTTAACATACGTACACTGTGCTTTAAGGCGGCGTTCACTATCAGGCTATAAATCCACGGAAGGTTTTCCTTTACGGCAACCAGTTTACACATTTCACAGTCATGCTCAGAAACCCCGATATTTTAAGTACACAGTTTAAAACATGTTAAGAAATAAATGCAAATGAACCAACTGTGTGTAATCTGATAATTTTATAAAATCTATTTTATATAATGACAATATTTAACCACCTGCATGTCCTCCCTCACCACATCCATAAACCTCCTCTTTGGCCTCCCTCTTCTCCTCCTACCTGGTGGCTCCATCCTCAGCATCCTTCTCCCTATATACCCTGGGTCCCTCCTCTGCACATGTCCAAACCATCTCAGTCTCTCCTCTCTGACTTTGTCCCCAAACCGTCCCACCTGAGCTGTCCCTCTGATGTGTTCGTTCCTAATCCTGTCCATCCTCGTCACTCCCAGAGAAAACCGCAGCATCTTCAGCTCCGCCTCCAGCTCCGCCTCCTGTCTTTTTGTTAGAGCCACCGCCTCTAAGCCGTCCAACATAGCTGGTCTCACTACCGTCTCACTCTTACAGATACCCTTCTGTCACAAATCACTCCTGCCACCTTTCTCCACCCACTCCACCCTGCCTGCTCTCTCTTCTTCACCTCTCTACCACACTCTCCATCACTTTGGATAGTTGACCCCAAGTATTTAAACTCATCTACCTTCACCTCCTCGACTCCTTGTAACCTCACTATTCCACCGTGCTCCCCCTCATTCACACACATGTACTCCGTCTGGCTCCTCCTGACTTTCATTCCCCTTCTCTCCAGAGCATATCTCCACCTCTCCAGGCTAGTCTCAACCTGCTCTCTACTCTCACTACAGATCACA
>OMMV01207192.1:0-15139 GCA_900302635.1 Chatrabus melanurus | reverse complement strand
CACACACTTTCTCAATGGCCCAAGATTACAGCTGTATTCCAAAATCACACCAAAAAACCCCTAATATGCAATGTGACAATTACTACATCACACAGAAACATCGCCTTAATTGAGGTGATAAAAATTTATGAAATTACACTGTAGTGCACGATGCACCATTTTTTTTAAATCATCCTTTTAAAGGTAGTACTTTTAAATCCACTACAGGAAATCCACTGCATGTTCTTTTCTTTTAAAAAGAAAGAAGAAATAAATGAATGTCTGGATTTATAGTGTTTTGGGAAAAATATAATAAAATATTGGTTTTATAATGAACAACATTGTTGTTAGATTTGACAGTTATTGTTGAACATGTCCAGACTGTGCCAATATGCTGTTTTAACAGGATAAAATGAATGTTTGTAACATTTGTGGGTCTTGGTAAATAAATGGCATTTTTCTCAAAACAGTTCAAATGGATTTATAGTGTTTTGGAAAAGATCTCTTCAAATAAAGGCTTTCTTAATTTCAACCTGCACAGTCTTTTCAGGAAGTAAACTTTCAAACTTAAAAAAACAACAACCTGGAATTGACAGTAAGCTGCCTTGGATCCCTCTGTAGTTTCAGTTGCTGCAAGCAGTAAGTGAAATGTGTAAAGCTACTGCTGATAACTTCATTTCTTGTATGTGCTTCACAATAAAAAGCATTTTAACATTAAAGCAGCAGCAGCCACAATGTGGTTTTGTTTTGTTTTTTTCTTCCCTGTTTTTGCTCGGGTCCTGCATGGATCTACATATTGATTTGGCACAAGTTTTATGGCGGATGCCCATCCTGACGCAAGTTGAGATGTACAAGGAGATTGGGGCATGGGTTGGCTTTGATCCAGGGACCATCCGGTTGTTTGGTTTTGTCATATTGTCATGCTAACGTTCGTAAGCTAATGATGGTTGGCTGATGCAAATTAAAGTTTTCCTAAAATTGGTCTTTAAATGTTATCAACATTTTTGATGGAAAATTGTTGAGAAATATTGTGCATTTCTCAAACAAATTCCATAACGTGTGACAAAACACAGCAAGGGATACTTCAAACTCAAGTGTCATCAGATTACTGAATTATTTAGACTAAAATTCAGACTTCTTTAATATTCTCAAAGTTCTGTGTTTTCCTATTGGAGAACATTCAGACAAAACATACGTGAATGCATTTGATTTTTATATCATTTATAAGAAATTTACTCATTATTAAATATAACATTAAGTACACATTAAATAATCGATATACAGTGGTCTCCCTCTCTAACGGCTCCCTCAACAACGGCAACCCACATTTTGCCGCCACTTTTTCTGGCACGGACAGATTTTCAATTAAAACTGCCCCTCACCAACGGGCACCTCTCCAACGTGGCCACCTAAATTCAAGCAAAATCGTAATATTTTCCCCTCTCAAAAAGCCACTTCCTGTTGACATTGATAGTTCTTGTACACCTCACCAGGTGTCATAACTCGCCAACTGGCAAAATCACAACATGCGTTAATGACGCATCAAAATGTATGGAAACATCCGCTGTTGCATCATTAAAATCTGTTTAAAGGCCCTCAATGTGGCGATCAGTTACTCATCAATTTTGTGTTCATTTGAAGGCTGGCGAGATCGTCAGTCGGCAATTTGAAGAAGTTGAAGTATTAATTAGTTTGGCTGTCAATCAATTTGGCACAATAACAGCATCTTTGACTGCTGGCTTTCCCTCACACACAATTTTCTGTGCAGTAACTGTTTTTGGAAGTGATTTCACATGGTTTTATTCGGCTTATTATTTTTTAATCGCTTTATTTAACAGGAGGTCAGCTGACAGCAGTGCGCTGCTTTGCATAATAAATCAATAAGAATAAAACGCTCTCTCACCGTTCGTGCGATCCATTGGTGCCGTTAAAACTCCTGTTTCACAACAGAGATCTGCATTGTTCTAGACAAAGCGTCGTTTTAAAAACGGTATCAGACTTTGATGAGCCGCTGCCCTGATGGTTTTGCCTTAAGTTTAATTAGTGGCCGCTGTGCAGCGCCTGAATCATGGTGACTAACTTGCGCCCCGCGGGCCACATTTGGTCTGGCCTCTGCTTGTTTCCAAATGCTAAACTTTTTTTATTACTCACATTTCTAACAACTTTTTTACTCATATTTGTATTATTATGATGTAAAATTTAGTATTAAATTTAAGTCAATTAATAAACTAGATTTGAGGATGATCTGTCTGTAAAGTTTTATTTATTTATTTATTTACTACCCCTTTAGAAACCTGTGTCTACAATGCAGTTATGTAATTAACCCCACAGGTGGCCAGACTGGCCTCCCCCTCTAATAAGGCCACCTCTATTGTCCAGACAAAGTGGCCTTATTAGAGGGGGACCACCAGTAGCAATAAAAAGCATCTAACTACACTAACTAGCATTAGTAGAATAAGTATTGCATTTGGTTTTGATTTTCACATTTAGGGGCGCCAAAACTTGCATTTAGTAAAAATGCGGCGATACATACTGCTCCCATGCATGCATAGCTAGCATTCTTAGTAACTAGCACTAGCTCCCTTATTTACACAGTCACCGTATTTAGCCGTCTTTTAATGTACACATGCAAAGTTTATATATACGAAAATATATATGAATCCAACTCCTCCTCAAGCCTCATTTATGCTCCATTTACGTGCATAATCCTAACTGTGCATTTCAAACGATATAACTGTCACTGGCCACATACTTCCATGTGTCCTTTTCGTTGGCACGGATGTTAAGAATGATGGCACTGCAGACTGTCTTGAAAGTTTTTGACAATATCAAACATGGTGACGGTCAAAGAATTTGAATTCATGTAAAGCTTTACTGCACCAATTATATAATACTTGCAAGCAACTAGTATGGCAGAGTGGGTGGTGGTATCATCTTGTGAACTTGCTCACAGATCTCTAGTTACTGTAATTTTTAAAAAACAACTGAGTGTGAAAATAGAGAACACATCAAAAGGTTATGCTGCATTAGTGGTTCTGCTTGTTTTTAATGCCATGGTCCAAACGTAACCAGAACACAGCTTTTTCTGGGGTGTTAGGAAAACTCATCCTTAGCTCCAGTGTATCATTTTCAACAGCAAATTAAAATCAGCTCTGATGATTTTAATTTCAGCCCTAATCTCAAATCTCTGTTTATTTGAATCTGAACCTTTCTGGTTTCTCACCCCCGTTCATCTGTCACTCTCTTCCACGTTCCACACAACCTCCCAGTTCTGTCCTTGGGACAGACAGATGGACAGGCAGAGAGACAGCCCGGTAACGTGACTTGAGACGGATTAAGTGTATGTCAGCCATGATGCCATCGTTCGATGTAACAAGTCAGAGCAAGACTTCCACATTATTGACCGGCCAACGCTATACGCTCTATAAAGTATCGACATCTGCACAGAAAGGCACTAGAACGCACACCTCGTCTTTGTGACACACACACACAGAGACGGAACTACACCTTGTAATCACGATTTTTCCAACTTCTCAAATCATCATCATTTATGTTTTTTGCATCATTCATTGATGGGATGTTTGAGTGCCTCCAGCTTTCTGTACCTTTTATGTTCTTTTTACAATAAGCGTCACAGTCATACTTTTGTTTAAATTTACTCTCTCCACTTTCCAAACAATTTACTCAGTCATGTTGCTGAGTATTTTTAATCACTGCTTTCCGCTGAGTTGCACTGAACATTTTTACATCTTGCCTGTGGTTTTGATGCTTGGCATCTTCTCCGCTATCCCTTATGGATGAGGATGATTATAGCCTCGATTACCTTGAGTAATTGGCGGCAGTCTGGCTGTATAGCCATTTGTCTGCACCTGAAAAATAACTCCACCGTCGGTGCCAACAATGAGGAGAACTGAAAAAGAATTGATTTATTCATAGCCGTTTTCTCCAGGGGCAAAGCTCTCGGCTCTCCGTGCACATAATGAAACTAATGTCTCCTCTTTGTCAGGTTGTATCATCTGACGGCGTGGGGGGTGCCGCTGGTCATGGCCTCTTTGCCGCTAGTCAAGGGCTACTATGGCCCCGCAGGAGCCTGGTGGTGAGTATAGCCTATAATCAAGCATTGATTTCATTCAACGGTTGATTGAATTGAGCTTTTTTTTTGAAGCTCTCCAGGTGTATTTTGAGCAGCGCTTCAAACCAGAATTTTTTTTATCAGTTGCTTTGTTCCGAACAACTTGAAACAAGTGGTCTTTAAACTTAATATGTTGTCTTACCACAAAATTTGTGGATAAGCTGCAGAGAATGCAGAAATGACCCGGTCCTCGAGCCTCGCCAACCTGGCCTATCATTGGTCTGTTCGAATGTAGGCCGGCCTCTTAAATTTGTTATTCTGCAAACTGACCTTATCTGTGTTTGTGAGAGTCAGATTTCAGGCACGTGTGAAGAAACATGCCCATCCACAAAAGATTGCATCATTGCGACAAACATGAGAAATGTGTCACAGTTTATAGTGAAAATAAAACCTAAAACAAAAAATCCATTTTTTGAGTGGCGTGGATCTTTCATGGCCTTTCTTTAGGTCTTATTCCAGCGCTCCGCGTCTTATCAGACTTTGTGGAGTAATATTAGCAGTTATCAGCACATCGTTTAACAGCAGAGCCACTATTCAGACTAATGGGAAAAGTGTTATTTGTTCAGGCGCTGAAGAGAAAGAGAGGAGGCCGCGGAAAGGAGGCGGCAGAATGAGGAACTGGGGCAGAGCCTTAATCTCAGGACTCGGCTCTCTCTTTCCACTCGAGGCTTATTAATAGCTACAGCTGCACAGCTTTTCCCCTCCGCACTCACACAAGTCTCTCTTCCGCTCGCGCTCTCCCTTTCCTTTATAACCCCCCCTCTCGCCGCTCGATCTCTCATACTCCCCCCTCTCTCTCTTTCTCCCCCCAGCTGGATCACAGACGATCACGTAGCCTGGAGATTTGGGATGTAAGTAGACCCTTTCAGCGCCACCATCAAAGCTTCCCCCCCAGTGGGAGAGATGGGAAGAAGAGAGCGGGGAGGTGGGGAGGGCCGTCTCTGCGGAAACAAGTGAAGGGTTGCATGTCAGGGGAGCCTGCCAGCTTTTTTTTTTTTTTTTCCTCTTGGTGTAAGGCCAAAATGTGTGTGTTTGTGCGTCTTGTCAGATTTCGCGGCGTTGCTAGACTGTGTATTTAAGTGTTTAGGACGTCTATGAAAGATTAGGCCTGTCTACTGCACTCTGCAACCTGCCCTAAGTCAAGAAGGCCTCTGCCAATCCCCAAGTGCAACACACAGAAAAACAATTTGCTGCGAGCCAAGGTAATCGCGCTGCTGCTCACAGCATCAGCAGGGAATCGGTCTTTCTAAACAAATAAACACACAGAGAAAAATATACACATGGGCATGCGCATTCGCACGCTTACGTCACAGCACATAGCGATCAGTCCCGCTAAGCAAGCCCGTGTCTCGTTTATCATTGTTTCAGTGCTCCCCAGCTCTTACGAGTTTTCGACGCTGTCGTTTGCCCGTGGGGACGAGCCGCTCAGAGGATCAGGGAATCATTAGCTCTAATTACATCAAACCCAGACGAGAGATTAGAGGCCGCGGCAGCAGCCGTCCCTGGGAAAAAAAACAAAAAAAAAAACATGCACACTTAAATGCACAAACCCTCCTGACAGCTTGCAGGGAAATAAGGAGGAGGGTTATAAGTTTTAAAGGTGAAAAGGGGAAATGGTGGGAAGGGAGACATATGGGGGCACTGGGAGCACGACAGAGAAGCACTCGGGGGGAAAAAGATGGAAAGAGGGACGGCACGCAGCGACAGCAGCGCGAGGAGAGAAATGGATAGCTCTCCTCTCTGCCTACGCCCCAGAGTGCATCTTCATCAGAGCTCAGCGAAGCGCTCAGACAGGACAGAAGAGGCGGGGGACGATCGGATGCAATGAAAAACGGAGGCCGACACAAAATGATGGAGGTGCAGGATTTTCAGGGCTTGAGTCAGCAAATGAAAACACTGGCACTTAGCTGAGTTTGCGCTCTTAGCACTCCCTGTGTACGGCAAAGCCTATTCACACGTAATGCCAAAATGCCTCTCGGGTGATAAACATAAAAGCAGACAGCTTTGAAAATCGGTGAAACTGCACCCCAAGATGCTTTGAGGATATAGTGGAATCTAACTGCTGAAGCCACAATCAGAGGTGGTCAAGGATGCACATGATCACATGCAGAATGCGGTCTGGTGTCACTGCAAATACAGCAAATCACTGACCACATGTTCATTTGTGTGTTCAAGTTGCACACACTTGCATGGTGTGTGAACTTTGAGACGCTCATATTATCTAGGTATTAGTTGAATAATTTTAATATGGTTGCAGCTTTTTTTCCCCAAAAATTCAGTTAAATTCAATTTACGTATAAAACGCCAAATCATAACTTAAATCACCTTAAATCAAAACTCAAGTAAGGTCTAGACCTCACTCACCCTGTGAGCAAGCACGACAGCGGTAAGGAAAAACTCCCTCAGCATTTTTTGTTGTTTTACAGGAAGAAACCTCAAGCAGACCAGACTCAGTGTGGGGGACATCTGCGTTGTCCATTCTAACAAGACAGAACAAAAGGCACAACACAAGATTGACAGAACATGCAATTACAGAAATGTTGCAGCTAAAAATAACCCCCCCCCAAAATGTATAAATCATTGGGCCTCATACAACTCGTACTAGCAGATTCATTCGTAAGCGCTGTGTATGAGTGATTTAAGAGAACTTCCTGCATTCACCAATTTTCTTGTATTTTGGGTTTTTTCATAGGTACAAACAAAATTTACGAGTGGTCCTGACCTTTGGTAGGAATTGCGCAATTAGTCTGCTGTTATCCAAATCTACATTTTCAGTAATTTATTGCATATTTCATTACTTTGAAGGAATTTGTTTGAAAATCCCACATCATTTCCACATTGTCATTAATTTGACGTTATCCTGTTCAGTGCTACAATTTCAGTTTTAATAAAATTCTAAAGTAATTCACATATCTAATACCTAATATCATGAATTTAAGATAAGCTGTTCCTTGATTAGTCCCACAAGGGCAAAATACAAGAATGACAAAAGTTATTCAATCGATCCACACGTAAGCCCGTGATGCTACGGGGAAGGGGGTGGACTGGTGCGGGGGACGTTAAGACAACCAGTAGTCCGATCTGTCCTGTGCAAAAAGTTCAAAGTTGCCATTCTGGGTGACGTTCCACCCCTCATTTAAAGTGAAGATTCTACACCAGCTGAACCTTGCATACAGTATTTCCACAGATAAGATGTGAGCCAGTCAAGGAAGTAGCCACCCAATTATAAGAAATCAGGAAGTTAGTGCAGTCTGTAACAGAGTGTTGGTCTTTCTAATCTGTGCCCTGCATTGGATCCACTTATGTGAGGGAACTACTACTGGAGAGCTTCAGCAGTATTCAGTTTTCACATGTGTAGAGTGCCACATTACAGACCAGATGTGTACTGTGTGTAGAGGCAGAGAAGGAAAAAGTCTTCACCCAGCTTTAGTACAGCCTGAAAGATTGTCGTTTGCTCATTATATAAAGCTCATGGTTTGACTTCAAGATCTACCAGTAGACTGTGATCGAAAGGTTTGCGACCCCTTGCATGAATGGATAAAATACATGCTGTCTGAAACCATACTGTCCAAAGATTTCCACTATGTTGTGTTTTAGCGTTTGCAGTGAATGTTCTTTGAAGTCCCAGAATAATTCTGTACAGGCTCGATGGCAAAAAATAAAAGAGTCAGAGTTCTGCTGTTTGGCAGAGGTGATATTGCCTCAGCCATTATTACTCCTTTGGTATAGAAATGTCCTCCCTGACTGCCCTTCTAGTGGCGTTAGCATCATCAATATTGGTGCATCCCTTGTTCCCTGCAGATCTACATGTTTGCTGTCCAAGCAAACATGTAGATGAGTGGGTGAGTTCGTCCATCCCAGTCAGCTTGTGTCGACAGTCATTCAAAAGCAATAAATGCTATCACCTTATAATTCCCCATATTAAAAGAACATATACACGTGTCTGCCACCTGCTGGATGGTTAGTGGATGCTGGATAAATGACTGAAAATTAAGAACAGCTGTGGTTGAACTGATGTGGTTTGTCTGCCTTTTGAACACTGGGCACGCCGTGTGCTTGTCGCTGTTCTCCGCTCGGCCAACAATTTAAGCTAGCAATTCGGGGAGAAACACCATGTATACTACATGAGCAAAAACAGGACAAAATGTACGGGAAAGTAAAACCGAAATTAAAGATTTGATGGAACATTTGGCTGGAGATGGTACCAAAACATTTCATCTGTATCGCAAACTAATGATGGCAAATTCAAAACACTTCTCCGGAATGTTTTGAAACCTTTGCAGCACCCATGTTTCAAAGCATTGTTCCGTAGTCCGTATCAAAAGGAAGACATCTCTTGCTGTGTTAAACTGGGCCTCAATATGTCACCGGCTGTTTCAAAACGTTTGCTCCAGTTGATTTGCGCCCTCTGGTGTTGAAACATAATGAAACACAAGCTAATGAATTAGGATCGCATTGTTTTTGCATTTCATATTTAAAGGCTACAGTCAGCGCAGGGTCTGTACGTGCACGAGCAAATATGTTACTGGTTTTATAAGCAGGCCTTGGTGTTAAATATGCTTATTTGCATTTTGAAAAGTCATGGAGTTTTATAAAAAGAAGCAGGTGATATACACAGGATAATATCGCCATCACAGAGGTTCAAAGCACACGGACCCATTTGGCGCATGCCCCCTCATAAAGCATAAATCATGCTTCAGAATAATTTGTTATAAACCTTTGTGGAAAAAAATTTCGGCACATGAAAAGAATGGAACTTTTTGTTTACTTAATGTTGTAAATATGAAAACGAAGACCATTGTAGGAAGAATCTCGGATACTCTAAATTAAAAATGTGTGCACTGTGAAGCCAGAGATCGCGGTCACATTTTTCTGATGACCTGAGCGTTTGTTTCTGAAAGCCCACAGATGTTTGTATTTGATGAAAGTCAACCTTTACCCAGCACACCCTGCTCTTTGTCTTTCTGCGTCTCGGTTTGTTCCATCCCCGGAGTGAGTTGTTGAACAGGTTGATCATGATCTTTCACTCGGTGACAGGATCTTGAATGTCAAAGTTTGGAGCGCTAACAATGCTGCACTCTCATCTTCTGCCGAACACTTCAATTACGGCTCCTTTCATCCGGGCCTCATCCTTCATTTTCGAGCGGCGCCGGAGCAAAGGCTGAGCTGAGGCAGACAGATTTGTTCTGTGTCTCTGATGATTTTTCTCCCAGTTTCTGGCCTCCCTCCCTCCAACTCCTCAAACCCCTCTGTGGTTAATAGTCTTTCTATCAGTCCTTCCTTAATGACGCTATCAGGTGCGGCCTCTTTCTGCTCCTTTCATTCTCACTATGACCTTATTCCTCTGCATTGCTTTTTATCACCATGCAGCCTTTCTTTTTGTGGTCTTGACCTTCAGTCCTCCATCATCTGTCCATCCAGATCTCTCTCTTCCTGTCCTCACTTCCTGCTCACTCCACCCCAACGTTCATCTTTTTTCCCCCTATGTCGTCTCCTCCCTCCCGTTTCTCTCCTCTCTGTCTGGGTAGTGCTCAGCTGTACAGCACAGCGGACTCTAATGGCAGATCATTATCATGCTAATTAGAGCACTTTGTAGCTGCCGCCCGTCATTCTCTCCTCCTCGCAGCCCCCACGCTATCGTTAAAAAGGCCACCCTCCCCTCGACTGCCCACCTACCTTCCCCCACCCCATCTCTCCATCATTAACAGGACGTGCGCTGGCGTAATTGGACGCTGTTTATTCCAGAGAACGGGTTATTAAATCACACCGAGGTGACGCTCGCTCAGGTCTCCCCCGAAACACTTTCATCATTGTCCCATGCCACTATCAGGCTTTTGCACGTGTGCGCACACACACACACACACACACACACACACACACACACACATATATATGAATTCACACGCGTGTTCAAAGATGTTAGTCGTCTTCTAATCTTACTGCCTACCAGACTTGAAGGAGCGTGTTGCATTTTTTTCCTTGCTTTTACATCTCCATGCCAACTACTGTAGATTCCACTGCCAATAAAGAGTTAAATTTAGTAATTCTCAGGAAGTTTCTTTTCCCCTTGTGACAGGTCTGAAAGGCTGCATTTACACTGCAGCTCTTGATGCTCACATCTGAATTTCTGAGAGATTTTCACCTATGCGCTTGATCATGTCAAGTCACTTGGCCAAAATTTTGTAGCTGATGTTCTCTCACAATCCACGAAGTACACCTCATCTGAGTCTCCCTAAGTAACCGTTCATTCATTCCGATGGTACTCAAGGATCCTCCAAAAAGACCGAGTACCAGGTCACTGGTTAGCGTCCAAGTCTCACAACCATGTAGTAAGACAGGAAGCACCAGAGCCCTAAAGACTTGGACCGTTCTCCTGCAAAGGTATAGGGCTGGAAAGTCTCGTACTAGCGTTACTTCCTGTTTATGGGGCTGGATACAAACGAACTCTCACGTGGTTTGGTGTATGTTCCGTGGTCAATGGCCGGCGTGATTACTCGCTAAAGGCGCAGTCACACCTAGATGTTTGGGCCAACATAGACGAACTTGCTTGCAAACATCGGTGTCTGCTTGCTTCCGCTAGCCACTGCTGGGCTCTGCCGTCCTCCACCGATGAACGTCAACCACGCCCAAAATTTTCAACATATTTTAAAATTCCTTGCCGTTTGCCGACTTACCTCTGGCTATGATGGAGACTGGTAGAGAAAGTTAATCTCCACTATGACCAAGTTAGCCTCAGTTAGCATCAGCTAGCTTCCGCTAGCTGAAGTTACTGATTGGATCGTCTACGCTGGGTGCTGCTTAGCCCTGCCTGCTCAGAATCACTGGACAGTGGTGTGTCGAACCCCTGTCCCACACGTTGCCACATTGGCAAAAGTTCCGTTTGTTCTAATGGCGTGCTGGCTAACGCCAGCCTCAGCTGGGCTACGTTAGCATCATGTTGTGGAACACCGTGTTGCATTTAAGGTTTGCTACCAAACTCCGGTAACGTGAGTTTTGCTGACGTTTGGCCAATTTTGTCAACTTTGCACTGCTTTCACCACACGCTGGGGTAAACGTCATAGTGTGACTGCGCCTTAACTAATTCCTTTCAAACTTGAATTTTTTTTATTTTTATTTTTTATTTTTATTGATTGCAACCACCAGTGCGTCCCAAACATGTGTGTTGCATTGCGTGTACCTGCCGCCAATTTTTCACAAGCAGCATGCAGCTAAAATAGACATGATGTCATTTTGACATTGTACCGACAACATCCAATAATTAACACCTTTTACTGGAGTTTCTATGACTGGGAAAGAAGTCACAGACATGAAAAAATATAAATAAAATTTATTTAAAACCATTTCAGTGACTCAAAAAAGTCATGACTGCTGTCCAGTAACAAAAAGTCATTTTCTGCTATTCACTTTTCCGAATGCTCCTCAAATAAACCCACACGGAGCTCTGTGAATTACAGGATCTGGAGTATAAAAGTAATCTAACAAACACGATACAGAGTTTGGAATAAAAGTCATTATCAAAGACAAATGATGGTGAAAGTTTGAGCAGCGATGCAACTGAAACGCAGCTCGGTGTAACGCACGTGTGACGTGACGCGGCTGTGTCGCTTGCAGTGTGTTCCAGGGGTCTCGGTCTCTCTCTCTCTCACATACATACATACATACATAAAGTATGTGTGACAGAATGTACTTATGCTTATGCTAACATGGAAGCTCATATCCTGCATACCAGCTTGAACCCAGTGTTGACATCGGGGTCGAACACTCACGGCCAGCTCCGACTTCTGGTGTAACTTTTTTGTCCCAGACACAAAGTTCATCCAATAAAGAATGGAAAAGGTCATTCTGTAGCGGCAGTTGGAGCGTTTTGATAAAACAAACGTGATTTAGAGATTCTTTGTGTCAGTGAGAGACCATGCGCAACAATGATAAATAAATGCTTGAGGTATTTGTTTGTATCCAGCGGCTTAAATCACGTCCGTTCTAGTGAAATCATCGCCAGACACCTCTGTCCAGGTATCTCATGACTCCACGAGCTTTTCCCAGGTGTCTCTCAACCTCAGTGGCAGAAGGCCCAGAGGCATGAATGCCATTGTTGAGATAAGTGAATTTCTCTACAAGTTTGACACTTTCACCGCATAGTCTTCTGATGGCCGAATTCAGGAAGTCATTACAAGCCTGGTTATTAGTCTTGATCCATGACTATCACAAACCCAGACACTCCGACTCCTCAGGTTTTCAAGTGCCATTGTCCCTCAGGCACGATAAATCCACGTTAAGATTTCAAAGAGCATTCCACTGAGAAGGTGCTGTAGGCAGGTTTCCAGTCTCTGTTTTCTTGAAGGGTTATTGTGGGGGGGGGTTATATCTTTCACAGAGAAGAATGATCCCAGTCTTCTCCATAGATGGTGGTATACATATGTTACAAGCAGTTTTCAATTGCCAAGTACCAACTTGCCAATTCAATTCTTTGATGGGAGGTATTGGTAACAAATGACAAAAGGTTGGATCGGTGGATCCCTAGCTAAAAGTTATGTTTTATTAACAGATATTCCACGGACTTTTTAAGTAGTTAAGTGTGGGCATATTCTCAATCTATTTTTCTTTGAAACTCTGTCCCTGAGTTATTGGGTGAGAGATTGAACCAGCACGGAGTTTGAATATGAGGTTGTGTGTGTGTTTTTTCTTTTTTTTTTTAATTTAACCTCTTAAAGCCCAATCTACACTGTGAGATTTTCAGCAATCTTATAAGTTCACTGCAAGCTACGCCGCACAACATGGATTTATTTAAGACTCCAAATGTGATGTGTGCAGACTGCGCGATGTAACGGAGTCGTGGAAACACTCAGAATGAAATGTCATCACGTCATCCTCTCAACGGAATTAGAAGCCGTATTTGTCAGCATGTTACATAAAATCTGTCACAATAGAGAAGACAAAGCTCATTTATGAGAGCAGATTGGACAGACTATATGTTTCTGTGAGGGTGACTGTTTTTATCAAATAAATTATGTGTGCGCTTTTTTTTTAAATTAAGAGTGAGAATGCTTTTAATTCGCACCTTGCATGTGCTTTTCTGCAAGGGAGAAAACAAAAAAACAAAACAACTATGCACACAGACGGTTTCATCATTTCATGCTGGATTTTGAGACGTGGGTCATAGGACTTCAGACACTGTCTGATATTTTTCGTTGGCTGTCTTTGGTCGCAAGAGCGTGACAACGGCTGTCCTTGAACCTGTCACACATTGCGACCTGAGACCACCGTTTTCACACCCATGACCAAAGATAACGCCACGTTTCTTGCACAATGCTGTTTTTTTATTTTTTTGTCTGGGACAGCTGAAAACCGAGTGTAAGACCGTAGCGGCTGGCGAGCGGGCCCAGTGCCCTATTATTTTTTGCGATGTTTCATAATTGCTGTTTCTTAGCAAAATGGCAAATTTGGATATATATGGGAAATTTACCTTCACCAGAACAAAATGAGACCTAGCACAATATTTTGTGACACCACAGTCCCAAGCAAAATTCAAGATAGCTTTTGTGCTAAAATGTAGCTCCTTCAATTCCTTAGGTCTTTAAATTTTAAAGTTCTTCACTGTAATTCAACAGGAGGCATGCAGAGGATATGATTGATGGGTTACTAGCCATGTCAGCTTATGTTTAGCCAAGACAATAAGCATGTTTTCTTGTGTGTAAAATATGTTTAAAATGATAGGTGCCTTTGAGTGAACTCATTATATTTACCATGAAATCCTCTTGAAATAAATACCAGCAATAAAATTAGCTGTAATTTTACCAATATACCAACCAAATAATGTTTCATGTATCAATTTTGGTATAATTTCTAACTTTCTTTTGATCAGAAACCAAACAGGATTTGACTGCTAGAGTGCATCAGAATGCACCTGAGAGCATGTACAATTTCAAAATTTCATAGGGGTTCCGCCAGACCCCCCTTTGGTGCCTTTGGTCTTTGCATATGGATGCATTGCACCACCTGTCAGGGTCCACCTACTTGCCACAAAAAAAGTTTAGGCCTTTTTTTTCTTTTTTCTTTCTTCTTCTTGCCTCACTGTCATCACTGACCATGCTGGGGTCTGTCATTGTCTATATTGCGCCTCTGCAGAATCTAATAAGTTTATTTTGTAAGTATATTTGGCTGGTGCCTCTCCCTTTGCCGGGTGGTCTGTGCCGCTCAGGTTATCAGTTTGGCCAAGACGGCATCGAGTGACTGAGGCTGAAGACTGGCCAGGAACCTGTCTGTCAAAGGGAGACGGAAGGTCTTTTTTGTGATTAAAAGGAGAGATTGAAACTCCTCTGGGCTTTCATCACCTCCCACAAGGTTGCATAACACTGCCATTCTGACAGAGCCATTACCCTGGTCCTCCTCGCTCTTCTTGCTGTGTTTAATTTGTTCAAGTAATACTTGACATGCTATTTTGTCATCTATCCATTTCATAGGAACTCTGTACAGTTCTGGCGTTGTGGCTTTTCTGGGATTACCTTTAGTTTTCTGTCTACCTCCATTATACACTAAAGCTATGTGCAAGAAGATGAAGCGGTGCTGAACTAGGTCTATTCTCGTCTTTATTATGTACATACTGTATTTAAACTATACCTCAATCACTAGCCCAGTTCTACATTGAGCTATTTTCTGTAAAGCTGCAATATGCTTGTAGGGATTTCACCAAATTAATTTTGAATGCGCTTGTGTGGTCAAATCAGTTTATATAGCTTTAAAACGAAAACATTAGATTCCAGCCTGAATCTAATTGGATTTTGTACTTTATATCTAGATGGTATTTTGGCCTGAAGCTTACTCCAAGCCTAGTGTCACAACTCTGCTGATAGTAGAATTTCGACATTTGTCAAAACTCAGAGTAGCACACAAACCAACATGACTTATCCTGTAATAATTATTTCTTGCTCAATGCTTGCCCATGTCTATTCTTTGCAGATGGTATGTGCCTTTGTTCAGCCTCATCTTCCTGATGATTTTCTGCTATGCCAGGATCATCTGTGTGGCAAA
>OMMV01207173.1:3924-21275 GCA_900302635.1 Chatrabus melanurus | reverse complement strand
TTCATTTGATTACTTATCGTAGAGGTTGGTTGTCTTTGTTTTCTAGCCTTCTCAGATAGAGTCAGACCAAGTGTTTGATAAGAGCACAGCAGAAAAGGTCGAGTTGGCGGAAAAACTTGGACTGTCTCAGTGTTGGAGTATCCTTGATCTGGGGCTGAAGCTGGGGGGGGGACGCACCAGTCAGACAAGCTAGGTCGCCTCAGCGTTAACAGAAACGAATGCAACTAAAGCTGCAGCAGCTGAAGCATCAGTTTGGATCCCAAGACAATTTGGTCTTAAAATATAGCGAGCGCTGTTGCAGTTGGGGGGAGAAGATGGTGTGAGTGTTATCAATGCATGTCCGTTTAAGGCACGCTGTGGCCCTTAATGTTGCTTTGTCCACCTGGTCCAACCCCACGCTGCACCACACAGCTGTGTGCACCATTAAAAAAAATAAAATTAATAACTAGCTTTGTGTTCAGGCACAAAGCCCCCGGTGTCCTTCAGTTAGAGAAAACTAAATTCAAACCTTTTTTTTCCAAAAATAGATTTCTTTTGAAGTTGAATAAAAACAAAACAGCACTTAACATTAAAATAAAATAAAAAAACTGAGCTGAACAAACAATGGTGACAATTTTGGATTCATTATCTGGCAACTGCATACTGTACATCTCAGCCGTTGGATCACAACAAACACGTCAAGAATGGCTTTGGAGCGGCCTTGCTAGTTTCTAAATGCCTAAATGTAGATGAGTATATTTGGAATATTTTCTAAATATGAAGACTTGCTGTTGTGACGCTTTTATAGCCCCCCCCCTCCCCCCACACCAAAAAAAAGCTGCATCCAAAATCTCTTTTCAAGAGCCTTCAGATTTGATGAATATTTTCTCTTAATCCAACATTATATTCGTATCTTAAAATGTCCAATGCCTGGAATCAGTTTCTCTCCTTTGGTATTTGGTGTTGGCGGACGTCTACACTGCACAGGATGATTTCTACGGGGGGGCTGCATGGACTCTTTGCGAAACCACCGAGTGTAAACCGCGGCGCTTTGTGCTCATGGAAACTCGCCGGCCTATTTGAGGTCTCCTGCCCTTCTCCCGTAAGCAGGACAAGGACTTTGAACATTAGTGCAAACTTTTGCTCTCTTAGCTAAAGCACCATTTCCAGTGCTATCAGGCTTTTTAATCCACAAACCCACCCAAGCACCCTTTACCCCACCTCTTAAGTTACCCCACCCTCCTGGCACAGCAACCCAAAAGCATGATCCCAACTCACCCACACACGCGCAGACACACAGACACGCCGACATTTAAAATCATTAAACTAGCTGGAGCACAACACGTCGTTCAAAGGAATGAACGTAGACAGAAAAAGCCATACATCCTTAAACCGCCACGAGGACACAAAGAGTGACAGAAAGTGAGCTCAAGTAAATATCAGTACGATTCCACACGCGTCTCTGCATATGCATTCAAGAAGTGGGCATTTGTGTGGCTTAGAAAGAGATGCCCTTTGCGGATAAAATGTGAACAGACGTACTTTCAAAATCTCTGGTCTACAGAGGACTGAGAGAGCAAAAATATTAAACAAGAAAAGCTTTGGTTACTCAGCAAACAACTTAAGACTTTTGTGGAAATATTAAGCACGTTATAGATGGCTCAAAGTTCTCGACTGGCAGCGTAAAAAGTTAGCCACATCACGACAAACGGGGCTTAAAGGGGTCAGAGGGTGTCTTAAAAAAATAGACACTAAAGTTTGTAGTCAAAAATAGCCCAAAGACGTAGGTGATGCATCCAAAAAAAAAGAAGAAAAAGTTTCTAAAGTTGTGTTCACATTATCTCAGCAAAACATATGCTGCACGCGTCTTGCACAGGAAATGCGACGGTCAGCACACTGAACGTTCAAATTCATCGAACTTTGATGGTGCAAACGCATTGACCTTTGTGCACTCAGCCAATGGGCACAGAATAGCATAACATGACTGTGCTTCCAACGTAGGAGAAGCTAATGCTAATAACAAACATGTCGGAATTTACAGAACTGTGCAGCAGCAGATTTTTGTCAAGACCAAAGTAAAACAAACACAAAACTGCATGGGGAACGGCAGCTTTCAAATGTAGTTGTCTGATTTGTTATAAAAAAAACTATGAAGTCCGAAATGAGTGCAGCTAATGCAGCCAAGCTAGTGGCACGGCTAATGCTAGCAATGGCTACTAATGGAAACAAAGCAGGAGTGTAGCACCGCTTATGCTTCTGGGGTGGTTAAGACCTGTGTGGACCAATGCGGCGCACAGGGTGTAAGACCGGACAATAATGTGAACACACCTGAAGAAACTAGCTGTTCCTGTTGCTTTAACGGAAATATGCTGCTGTTTGCTACGCCCCTTTCTGCTCAGAAAAGGGGTGTCTCTTTGTCTCTCTCTCTCTCTCCCATCCACCATGTGGGCGCGCCACACAGAGCGCAGACTGGCTCAGCGGGCATGTCTCACAGATTAAGCAGTAGTCCAGAAATGCACTTCCGTTACGTATGTCACAGAAGTCTAAAACGATCTGTTTCAGGCCAAAGGTTTTGCTTGGAGCAGGAAAATTTCTGCATGCACAGTTACAGAAATGTGGGACTTTGGGGATATTTGACATGAAACCCCAACCATATTTAACTGTTGAAGTTAGATAAAATCCGATCTTGCACAATATGACCCCTTTAAGTAGTCCCTACCAAGTACCGCTACAAAGATCGTAAACCAGGCAGACATTTACTATTTATCTACTTTCTGGGAGTCAAACTGTGCAGTCACAAACTTAAAGTCGTATCACAGCTACAGCCAACCCCTGACAACGACCAACACGAGTGAAGAAAGTTATGCAAATGTCCATCAAGAGACCCGTGAATTAAAGAAGCTGTGGCTTCAGCCGAGTGGCTGTTTTACAACACGGTGTGTTGCTTCTGTGGTACCGCAGACCCGATTATCTCTGTGGCTCCTCAGAGGCCGGAGCTGATGAACAGAGTGGGCAGACACAAAGTTTGTTCATCCAAGTTTGTCCTGAGACCCTGTATTCTGCCAGCCAGCAACACAGATGCACGCAAAAATCATTGCACATATCCGCACACGCACGCACACGGCGCCCTTTCTCCGTGATCCTTCGACTCGCACTACTTTGCATTGAGCCATATACAGACAGCTCACGAGATCTCTCTTAACAGCTAAATTCAAGTGCAATCAGTAAAATGGATTAATTGTCTTTCTTCGACACGTTTTAGGTCCTTGTATCGGAACCTGCCTGGTTTCTCTTGGAGATCTGAGCTCATAGATTTCTGATTTGACTATTTGGCAGCTCGTCATCAAAACCTCTGAACAAAACCAGTGGAAGGAGCTAAACTTGGACAGGGGAAGGGAATGCTCTCAAAGTACCCGTTTCGCTGACAAAAGTGCCCTCTAACAAAGTGCATTCATAACCAGCCTGTCGCCAAGTGAGGTGCAAATGACTTAAACTAAAGCACTACTGCAGAAATGATGAGGGGGATTTTCTTTTCTTTTATTTCTTTTTTTTTTTTTTTGCTCAAAGACTAAATGTGCTAGTTTGGAAAATATCCCTGGATTTGGACCGCCATCACACAACTTCCATATTTCCAGACTAACAAATCCAGATGTATGGAGTCAGAGGCAATATTCAAACAGATATGTCAGCTCTGGTGTGTTTTTTCCCCCCCTCCCTCCTGCACAGGATCCCTGGGCCCTGTGAGCGCGATTATAAGACAGAGAAAGTGCACTGGGCCTGGCAGCTCAGGGTGCATGTTTGAACAGGCTGTGGCTGACTCACACAGTGATGATGTGGCCAGAGGGACCCTGGCTGCCATGCACACGCGCACACACACACTCACGCACACATGCGCACACACTATACTGCCAGCACCACAGTAACACCAGGCTCTAATATAATAATATCCCCTCCGGTCTGGTTCGGGGGCATTAGAGGACTACAGAGGGAAAGAGCGAGGGAGAGGAAAGGCGGGCCTGATTTGATCCCCTCCTGCCTGGAAACGTGGCTGAGCTGGGGGAGATTATTTTTTTGGAATGCAACAGACATTTGTGAGATCCCCCTCCCCTTCCCTTGCTCCCCTCCCCCATCAACCAGCTGCAGCTGCGCTCCTATTAGGCCGCCCAACTTGGACAGGTATTTATTGCTCTCTTCATCGTACAGGTTGCCTCATGGTTGTGTGGTCCCTAGGGCGAAAAAACCCCCAAAAAAACAAGAGATGGGAATAAGCATGATGCATAAACCTGCTCTCAGTCCCTCACCTACACTAGCCCACTTCCTTTAAATAAGTCTCTTTCTCTCGCTCGGTTGGTTATCTTTAGTAAAGCTGTGCAAACATAGAAAAAAAAAGGTGCTCATCTATCTTTTCTTCGTACTCTTGCCGCTTTCTCGTCGGGGCTCCCTGCCATTCCTTTAACCTGCTGTTGGTTAAATGCTACCCGCGCCTTGTCACACAAGGACAGATTCCGAAAAACTGCACAAAGTTAAGCACATTCATACATCCGATCGCCTCAACCTTTGGGTAGGAACTATACATATCAAGTGTTAGGCTTAGGACAAACAGGTGACTCAATTTGTTTGTTTTTTTTTTCATCAAACATTCACACAGTTTGTATCATTCATTCACCCAGAAATATGACATCAAGCCTAAGAGGAAAAGAACCCGATCGGTACTAACCTCAGCATTAAGAGGGGACCAATGTCATATCACCTGCTGTATGTACATGTATACAAGTATAAAGTGTCAAGTACCCGAAGCAGTCAATTCAAAAAGAAACGACGACAAAAAAATATTAAGACAACTCAAAAGGGAAATCAGAAATGCAGAAATCGCAGGGATGTGAGGGATAGGAACCGACGTAGTCAAGCCAACACATAGACGATGGTAGTGCTTTAAAAAAACAAAACAAAAAAACCCCTCCACCTTTCATATTCCCGAGTCCTGCATGTGACGAGCCCCCGTTTAAGTGGATTCGACTCAACATGATTTTTCTTTTCAAAAAGACAAACAATAGATCCTTAAAATGTGTTTTTTTTTTTTTTTGTTTTGTTTTGTTTTTTTTAGAGAGTAAACAACACTTCAATCAAACCCTTAGCCGGCGTCTTTCTGGTGCGTTTTCCAGAGAAAAACTGTTGCATCGAAACTGTGGTGAGTTTTTCCTTGCATATGCCATATTGTGGCAATGTTGTTTCTATGGTAACTGTACATTTCAGACCTGCAAAAGAAGTTGCTTTCAGGGTTTGTCCTCGCTTCACCCGTGCAGCAGCCTGTAGTTGTCTGACAGACACCTTGCTCAGAGCTCGAAGGCTGTGAGGACAAAAGTTGCACAGTGTTTCTTTGTGTCTAGTTTACGTTTGCCGAAGCACGTATGCCAATGTATAAAAAGAAAGAAACGGCCCCAGAAAGTGGACATCACGGGTGCATGATTCGAAGCGTTCTTTTCTCTTTAACAGATAAACTGACTTAAGTGCTTGCAAGTCTACTCCATTTTCTAAAATAAATGGAGAAAGAAATATAAAGATTAGATTTTTGTGACACCCTGATTTGGTTTATAGAGGAATAGTTAGTTTTTTTTTTTTTTTTTTTAATGTTTGCCTTTGCATGTTTTTTTTTTTTCTCCTCTCTGTTCACCAGCCTGTCTCACAGGCGGTGCAGAGTGACTGTGGTGTCCACCAGTGTCCTTGTTGTCCCTGCAGTCTCATGGCCCGGCCTCCCCTGCCAGCTCCTGCAGCTGAGGACTGTGCGCACGGCCTCCGGCGACCTCTTCCACCTCCACCGCTGAGGCTGCCTCCGAGCGCCGCCGTCCCTTGATGGTGCAGGGCCCGGGACTGGTGTCGGGGCTGGGGCTCAGCAGGCCCAGGGGGGCCTCGACGAGCCCAGGCTCTCGCACCCGCGGTTTTCGTCCTCGACGGGAGGGGATGCCGTTGCAGCCGTCCTTCTTGAGGTGGCGGTGCAGGTGGTCCGAGCGCACGAAAGTCTTAAAGCAGCTGGAGCACTGGTAGGGGCGCAGGCCCGTGTGAACGCGCATGTGGTTCTTCAGGTCGTAGTTGTGAGCAAAAGCGGCTCCACACTGCGTGCACAGATAAGGCTTCTCTCCTGTGTGTTTCCGCATGTGAACCTTGAGCTTGTCCTGCCTGGGAGGGACAAAGATAAAGAAGATCACAAAAGAAAAACAAAACAAAGAGTATCAGCTTGTATCCATTTCAATGCACTCCGTGTCATCACATACAAGTTCAGTGCTCAGCCTCAGCTCGTAAACACAATCATTCAAAAAGCAGAAATTCTCACAGGCACGTGGGGTCGGCAGGAGAAAGTGTCGTACTTTTGTTGGTTATACCTGCTGTTAAACAGTCATCTTTTTGCTCTTTACGCTGTGAGGGCAGCTCAGCCAGCTGAGAAGAAGCCATAAACTTTACATCTTTATCTGTGGACTCGCACACAAGTGAAGAGCGACGAGAAAGCTCAATGTTCACTGTGGAAGGCGGCATTTTTATGATTTCTCACCTGACAACATAATTAGGTCCCACAGCTGCTTGTATGGTGGCCAATAGGGGCCGCAACACTTCCAAATTAAGACAACACTCGCAAATGCAGAAAAAACAACTACAAAAAAAACCACCTGCATCAATTCTACAACAGGTAGTTGCATCAAAAAACGCTTGCAAACACAGAGAACACAAACAAATATAAACTGCAGCACATGCACCAATTTAATTTGATTACATTTCTGCTGACAATTTACACAATGCACCCAAAAACAGACGTGCTGCAAATAGTCAGCACACAACGGAAGTACTACCAACACAAAAAGAGGTTTCTGCCCGGAGGACTTTAACTGACCGACAGCGCTTCACTCTTTACAATGGTCGACATTAACGACTGCCCGACTGCCCGGGGCATGTAAAAAAAAAATCGGGCAACCGCTTACCTGCTATGGGCGGCCCAACCGGGCAACCGACTTTTGGTTTATCGAAAACGTCAAATTTTGCCGATAATTTGACAATTTTTCGTCCGATCGCGTGTTTCTATGGGCGCCGCCATTTGTAAGTTTATTTATTTACATTATTGATGATTTTACACTTGATCTAGTTCTATTTTGTTGTTTGTTATTTTGTATATGTGTTTTTTGTATTTGTAAATGTTTGATGCATTGGCGAGTGTTGTCTTAATTCAGAAGTGTTGTCCCCATCGGCCACCGTATGCTTTGTGTTTAAAAAAGAATTAAGAAAGCTAAAAATGTTTTAAACCACACTGTTTTTTTTAAAAGTGACATTTGAAGAGTTCATTTGCAAAAACCCTCTTAGGCCGTTTTTGTTAAATGGAGGAAAGTGCAATTTAAAATGTGAATTTAAAGGAAAACCATAAATAAATAAAATGAATAAATTTCCATAAATAAAATAAAAATTGCATGTTCAAATTCTTTAATATTGTGCACACTGATAGTTACCTAATCAGCCACGTGCATGTTGGTCTCAACTAAAAATCTGTGGTTTTGGACTTAGAGGGTTTTGCAAATGAACTCTTCATTTATTGTTTTGAATCCTCATGAGTCCTCCAGGCAAACAATATCCTCATAAAACAGTATCTCGGCCAAATTTTGCACAAGAGAAGATGTGATTTTTTTCATTCAAAGTGAAAAGGCTGATTTACATTTAAAGCAATAGGAAGACTTCACCAAATCTGATGTCATATCATCACATCCTGGAACACTTTCAACTGTGATGACACACCACCCACCAAACTTTATCAGGCTGCCTTTGGCCTTCAGATGGCTGTATTCCCTCCCTGCTTTAGCGCTGAAATAATCTAACCCGTCTGCACTCAGGGCAGAGGGCTCCTCAACAAACACACTCGGTGAGCACAACTCCATATCAGCACCTATACACACTTACAAACACACACAACTGGTAAGTGGATTAGCTGTAACACACACAAAAAAAAAATATATATATATATATATAAGGTGCACTTAGCACAAACCTCCACTTGGGTAATAACGTCCAACTATTATTACAGTCGCCACAGAAGACAGGCTTTAAGCTCGGTCTTTGTGCGGAATATGGATAGATCTTTGCGATGTCATAAGGTCGGTTCTTGAAGAGATAAACTGACAGAAATTAATAAAACATTTCCAGTCTGAGCTCTTGATCTGAACTCTTCCCACACACACAAGAACCAGCTCTCTATGGCAGCTCAAATCCATCATCTGCTCTTTCATTTATCGTGTATACAGACAGGCAGGAGGAACCTCTGCCCCTGTTAGGGCCATTAATCGAATTTTGATTTCAATTACAATTTTGGCTTCCAACGAACACGAAAATTACATAATCGAGATCAAATGATTGTTTTGCTGCATTCTATTTTCCAGTGATGCACTCCTTTGGCCATGTGTGATAGATCCAGGCGGCAACCTCTGGTCTGTGTGCCGGCTTCAGACGTCCACTGCGAGCAACAGCCCCTGCTAGGCTAGCGGGTGACTGCTAGCTGCTGTGGACTCCACCGTGTCTGTCCTTTCTGAGCATTTTATTCAAAATATGCGTTATACATTTTTTTAGAATACTTGTACTAATGGGCCATCTAAGAAGTCGGCACTCCAGTATTTCCATTGAAATTTTGGTGTTACTCAATTTGTATGTTAGGACTGTTAGCACTAATTAGCAGGTATTGATACCTTGGTGACTAGTCAATATTCCAAAGGTCTATTGGTCCGAAGATCCATTGGTCCGAAAATTGTTAAAAATGGTTATAACCCTAAGGCTGGTATCTCACGGAGCGGTGAATGCTGACGAACGTTACGATTTTTGGATATGCCGCTTTTCTGACGAATGTTGGCGAAAATCAGGGTTCACCTCTGTCATGAGCGGCATTTTTCTGTCAGGAAGTAGCCCGACATGCTGCTGCCCTTGAGGAAGAATCGCTTTGTCTGGCTGACGCTGCAGCTTTTGCTTGTGTTCACTACGTGGCGAACAAAAAATAACTTTAGCGACATGTTTTACAATCGTTTGCAACTGTTTGCAGAAAAAATACATTCGCACAGAATAATAATTCTGTGCGAATAATTATTATTCCGCAGTTATTTTGCGGTAACAAAAACTGTTTGCGACCCTAAAAACTGTTTGAGAACCGTTTTGCAACCTCTTACGAACCCTGATGAAACCCAAAAATCGTAACATTCATCAGCATTCGCTGCTCCGTGAGATACGGGCTTAACTCTATCCCTAACCCTTTTGTATCATTCTATGGGCCTGTGGCGCTAAAATCTATTATTGAATTGACTTAGGGCTAATTTTCGGACCAATGGACCTTCGGAATAACAACCCGTCCCCGATACCTTGGAGATGTTAGCTTAACTGATGTTGCCACAGTTACTGACACAATATCCCAGTCACAGTTTTTAGTACCTGCACCCAAATCACCTGTTATGAAAACCAGCATCCAGTCCACAAAAATATACATTAATCAAACACCCAAACCAAAGTTAGCCTGTTAGCCTTAGCTTAGTTGGTAACTACGAAATGGGGGGTATGTTCGGGCTTCATTCGTGACGCTGGTCTTGCTCACACCTCTTTATCCATTTAGGAGTTGGCCGGTAGTTATATTTTTACTTTAATTTTTATTTGTTTTTCAGTTCAATCTAATAATAATAAAATTGAAGTTATAATTAAAGAAAAATGCAACTTTTAACAAAAATTTCAACAAACGCAGGATGTTTCGAAATTCGTGATTTCAGTTTTGGCCAAAATACTTGTGATTATGATTTTTGCCATAATCGAGCAGCCCTACCCCCCATTGGTTGGTGGAGGCAAATAAATAAACAATAATAATAATTTGTGTTACAAAAGTCTAAATTACCATCTATCAAAAGAAACACAGGCGAGTAGAAATACACACCTATGCAACACACAGGCCGAAACCTTGGAGCTAAGTGGCACACTGACAGAGGTGAATTATTTAAAGGACAGGACTGATTTATTACTGTGTGAGGCGCACTCTTAACCCTGATCAAACAGGATTAAGATTACAATACCCCCCTTCCTACTGCCGGTCAAATTTAGCTGGAAGGTAAATTCAGATTGGTCTTCCCTACCTGCCACGCCAGCAAAGGCTCTGGTTATTTCTAGCCCACTGCGTTTACTTCCAGCTCAAGACTACTGATTAATTCATTAAAGGAATGATTTCAAGGAAAAGCCACCACTCTTCAATAAAGGGAAAACCGGTGTGCTGGCCAAGCCACTTGCTGTAGCAGCCACATTTATCTGAGCTGCACATGGCAGAATTCATTAAAGAGGTACAGGAGTGACAGAGCGAGGCGAGGTGGGGGTGGGGGCGAGTAACTATTCTGCTATAGGCAATAATCAACAAAACCACAGATCAAAAGTTCAAATTACTGCACACAGAGCACTGTCCAGGGCCTGTAATCCCCCTCTGTATCAGAACACAGCACTTTATAGCAGCCCTCCGCTAGATAACGTAACCACGGCACAGCCTTCTTTTATGGGACCCTCACGTTAAAAAAAATTCCAGGACTTTGTCACGAAGGCTGTCACACATTTTGACTGGTATTTGGCTTTACTGGTAGTTTACTCACACTACTAATCATTACAAAAACGCCTGTTTGCTTTGGTCGGAGCTACGCCGTGGACCCACAATGGAAATCAACAGTTAGATTGACTGTGCTGCCGCCTTAATGCAAAGCTAAGTTGGTTAGTGCTAATACTCCTTCTTTTGGCTTAGTGGTGTCTCCCACTGCTGCGCTGTGTGACGCCAAGACTGTTAGTCGAACATGTGACATGGGGAAAGCGGCCTATTAAGTGAGCTTACCTGGTAAAGCGCACTTTGCAGATGGCGCATTCATAGGGTTTCTCTCCTGTGTGCGTTCGGATGTGGCGGGGTAGCTTGCCTGCTCCTTGAATGACCTTGGAGCATATGGGACACTTCTGGAAGGCCTTAGATCGCATCTTCCTCTCTCCTCCACCCCCTCCTCCACCCCCACTGCTTCTGTCTCCAACCCCTTTCTCTCCCACCGCTCCTCCTCTGTCTTGGCCTGTACTCCCCCGTGACAACCAGAGCGGCGACAATCCCTGTGTCACAGCAATGGAGGCTGCATCGTCGTGCTGTGTGCTGTTAAAATAATTCAAGTAAAATTCCACGTCGGGATCGTCTCCATCCCCGTGCTCCTCTCCTGTCGTTGTGTGCTCCTTCTGCCTCTCTAAGGAGTTCATCATCTGCTGCAAGAGGGCACTGGCTGACCCTCTGTCCCTCGTCATGACCGATCTTTTGCCCTCCTCTGTTTCCTTCTCTGGCCCCAGCCTCGACTCAGAAGGGACATAAAAGTGCCCATTTTGGGATGGAGGATAGTACGATAACCCATAACTTCCTCCATTTCCCTGCACTGGCTCCTCTTCCTCATCGTCATCCTCGTCTTCTTCCTCTGGCTCTTGCGTGGGGCCCTGAGCCAAGGCGAGGGCCAGAGGGGAGTAGTACTCGCTGGGAGCACCAGGGACCCCGTTGCTGGCGGGCCCCCCGTTGCCATGGTTAAAGTGCAGGTGTGTGGGGAGGTCCCTGAGCTCTGGCGTGCTGCAGCTGCTGCTCCAGTGCGCCCCTCTCTGGAAGTACTCCAGGTACTCCCGCGCCCGCATCCGATTCCCGTGCTCCCTGCCTCCTCTGCCCTTACCCTCTTCTTCATCTTCATCTCTTCGCTCACTGCCCGCCTGGCAAAAGAGAAGGAACAAAGCGAATGAGTGTTGGAAAAAATAAAAGCTCGCACAGAAATGGAGAAGGTAAGACAAAAGTAAAACGAAAGTAGAAAAGCAAAAAGTGCATTAATAAATATTAGGGGTGTGCGTCTCTCCCTTATAAAACGATATGATACATATCTAGCCAAGCATAAAAAGAATTCAAATAAACTGAAGAATGAAGTAGGGATGGCAGTGCCAAAAAGTACACATACTAGATAGTACAGGATAATCCTAATTAACTGGCAAAGTGCAAGGGTCGTCCCTACTTCTTTACACTTACTAAACTATTGGATATCACTAGCTCATGTAATGCTAACCTAACAGATTAATTTCTCTGGTACATGAGGGTTTGACCCTTTACTTAGGAGCATCCTGTACCATCTTGGAATTAAATTGAAAAGGCCGTCCCGAATTCATAGTTTGCTTGGTTAACAGTTTATAATGGATGTTGTCTGGTGGTATGCATACAACTCCATGTGTAACTATTAGAGTCACTCTGATCTGCTTTTTCATGTATTGAGAGTTGTAAGCGTTATCTTTGTACAGTAAAGCTTGTCTGAAAAGTGTCAAGAAGTAGCGACGACCCTTTGCCAGTTAATTAGGATTATCCCGTACTATCTTGTTTGCGTACTTTTTGGCAATGCCATCCCTACTTCATTCTGCAATTTATTTTAATTCTTTTTATACTTGTTTGTGTTTATTGTTGTTTTAATCACAGAAAGCCGTTTAGTATAACCACCTGTGCACAGCATGAATAGCAAGTATATAAATGTACTTTTCTTCGCTGTACTTGAAAATATTTGAAGCTGGGATCAAACTAAGATGTCCCTGCACTTCCTCATATGGAATGGAACAGATTGATATAAAAAGTAACGCCATAAGTAGTTGTGGTGTCGAGTTATCCCCGTTGACTAGGAAAGAAGAAGATGGAGAAAATGCAATTTTCCGTATGTAGACGACGGTTTGCTGGTGTAACGGCAGTTGTACTAGATGTAAAATCACTCGTAGAACACGATGGTGAAGGTTAAAAGTCTTGAAAGTGAACCGTTTGAGATATTTCTGTTTTTGTAATGTGTTACATATATGTAACATCCGGGCCATCCCTACTTATAGATTCTACAGACTCTATGATACATGAGCTACGATATGACTCAGGAATGATACGTTTTAGTATGGAATGATTCGATGTGATATGATGCAATCCGATACCATTCTTTGCTCAATGTAGACATTTATGTTCCCTGATAAATTAAAATAAGCCAAAATTGGCATTGCTTACCTTTAAATACATATTTCATGAAAAACCAGGGACATTCTTCAGGTTTTTGCAACTGTGCTGCAGCCATTGTTCACCACTGGGGGCAGCACCACATACAGTAGCAGAAAGCGTAGGATAGAAGAACCTCGGAAGAAGAAGCCAGCTGTTGTTAGCATAACTTTCCCGTTCTGAACTGGTATGACGGTATTATCAAATTGTGAACTCAACGTAAAGTTCAGACACGTACATTTACCTGTCATACCGCCTACCGCCATTGGACATGTTGATTTGGTTTTCACCTCACAGGCAAAGTTACCGTAAAACGGGGTGACAAGGGAAAACTATTTTTTTGCCCTTAAACCAATGAGATCTTTGCTAACTAAAGTTTAGTTATTTTTTTTGAGAAAAGTAATGCAATGTTTCACAATATTCATTGTAAATTCACTGGTTTAAGGACAAAAGAAAACCTCTCTCACTTTTGTCCCTTGTCCTGGATTACGGTAACATTCCTGTGATCAGTCTCGCAAGAGTGTCGCACCGACCTTTGAACTTTTATGAGAGTTTGAAGCTGCGTAAGCGCGGAAGAAGCAGTGAAACAAGCTTAATTCAACCAATTTATGAAGTAAAATCGATCCATTGATTGGTTAGTTAGATGTATTCAGCGGTCTGTGTATCGATGTAGTTGTATATATTACTTTAAAATCGTATCAGTGAATTACACCCCGAATAAATGTTATGTAAGGCACATTAGATAAAGTGAAAGCAGAAAAGAGAAACCTAAATCTGCTTCTATGAAACAATGTACATGTATGGGTATCTGAATGTGCAATTAGAAATGAAAACTGGACAAATGTTACTAAGTGCTGCAGGTACAAAGATCAGCAGCAGATTAAAAGTCTGCGATGTTAATTTTGGTAACACAAATTGTGATTATATTTTTTCTGCAATCAATGTGACAATAAAATAAAAAATAATCTGTGTAAAAAATTTGCAACTTTCATTGTCAAATAAAAGCTAAATAGTAATGTTTGGGAGGTGATGGTCTAAAGGTTAAAGTGGTGGGCTTATGACCAGAGGATCTTTGGTTCAAATCACTAAGGGCCTTTGGGCAAGGTCCTTAATTCCCAAGTTGCTCCCGGTGTGCAGTTGAGCGCATTGCATGGCAGCACGCTGACATTGGTGTGTGAGTGAATGGGTGAATGTGAGGCATCATCATTAAGCGCTTCGAGTGTCTGCTTCAGATGGAAAAGTGCTGTAGAAATGCAGTCCATTTACCAGTTTAAAGGTTTTGATGAATTGCCAAATGATTTTAATCTTCATTCACGTATCCTGCTGTGACTGAGCTCAGACTTCCTGCCATTCAACATCTCAAAGATTCAAATAATAATAATTACAGGATTACCCCAGTTAGCAAAGACAAAACCTGCTGCAAACTATGACAGCAAAAAACAAAATATATGTAGCTGGGTCATAAAAATGAACTGTGGGTGTAAAGTTGTGATCTGTAGTAACAGTCGCTAATCTGGTTAACTTCAGAAGTTTTAAGGCTCTGAGAAAGAGAGGAAAAGAGTTAAATGTAATTAATAGACAGCAGTAAATATCATCTGAGTGTGACAATAAACCCAAATTTACAGCCATTATTACTGAGAGTAACACAGTGTGTCTGCTCACATACTGTAACAAAAACTACCACTTTGATCAACTTGAAAATTTGGCTTTTCTTTGCACTAAAAATAACATTTTTAACATTTAATCTCACATATATCTATTCTTGAAATTCATAAAGAGGGGATAAATTCTTGCTATTGTCTACAGAACTGCATGAATATTTTCTGGATCAAATGTCATCACAAACTACAGCGCCAAGGCGTGACACTCCCACGTGCCCTCTGCCAAACTCGAGCCTAGATTTCATGTTTTTCTTTTATCAATGTTCTGCCATGTGTCGCTCTACCATGAAAGTGTGACTGATGAAGCGGCAGGTGAACATTATTGTATGTTTTCCCCAATCACAGCCACTCAGTTTTTCAGGCCAGTCTGCTCGAGGCAGACTGACACTCTTCCATACTCTATTTTTATTGATTCATTTGGGACATTCAATTAATTGTCTCATTTGTTTGAAGCCAACTGGCTGTAAAAGTGATGATCTGGTTGTATTATTTTGAATGGGGTAATTTAGTCATTTTATACTTTTATTTTGATTGTGGTGTAGAGATCTCTTTTTACTGAGAAATTAAGATCGTGTTTTAAAATGATTGTCTGAAGAAGCCTGAATTATTTAGATTTTGGTTTGTTGTCATAAATCAATAAAAAGATGTAAAAAGCAAGTTAGTGTCTACGAACTCTGACTGTTTGTGAAATGAAGCACTCAGAAGCCCATGATGCTTTTTGGCGTGGCCTGCATCATGTGATAATCACAATGTGGTGTAGCGGTCATGATCATATGACGTACAGTGGTCTCCGAACATGTGCCATGATGGTCCTGAATAACACCACTTTCACATCGGGAGTTTACCAGTGAAATGTGCCGGAGCACTCTGTGGTTGCAGTGAAAACCTGCTTCCTCTCGGACCTTCGTGGCACTCGCTTGGAGGTCGCCGATACTCAGCATTATGTATTCAGAAGCAGCACACGCGTGCACAGCTACAATTGATTACAATGAAGAACAGCTGTGATATGCTGCGCCTGCAGTTGGCGAAGGAGCATGCTGTCCTCTCACCCACACTATCGCCTCAGCATGATTAAGTGTTCAGCTAACCCCAAGGCTGCGAGCGTGTATTTAGCATAGATAGAGACACTGATAAAGTGTGTGATGTAAGCTTGACTATGCTGACAGTTTAATGAAAGGTCGGTACAACGGCCAGACATCTCATTCCCTAAGTGGCTGAACACGGACAACTGGATTTAGTGTGAATTTGGAAGTATTCCAGTTCCACAACGCATCAACTCAGCATAAAGTATATGTTAGATCAGGGGTGGGCAACAGGGGCCAAGATGGTGCAGGTTTTCCTTGCAACCAATCACCTCAGCAGGTGGTTTTACTGATGAGCTCCTAATCTCAATTTAAAGTCCTGATCATCTGTGGAATCACCTGCTGAGGTGATCGGTAGCAAGGAAAACCTGGACTGACTTGGCCCTTCATGGCACATGATTGCCCACCCCTGTGTTAGATGGTATGTAGTTTAGCATAAATTCTAGGGGTGTAACAATTCACCGACATGAATGGATATATACGACTACATCGATACAGCCTGTCCAGGGTGTACCGCGCCTCTTGGCCAATGAGTGCCCCCCCCCACCCGTGACCCTTAAATGGAAAAAGCGGGTTAGAAAATGAATGAATGCATCAATATATGGACCCCTGAATAGATTTAAATGTACTATGAAACGGTCGACGGCTCGAATTTAACTTTATAAATTGGTTGAGTTGAACTGTTGCTACTCCCGTGTTTCAAATTCTCGTGAAAGTTCAAAGATCAGTGCGAGACTGTCGCGAGTCTGGTCACAGGAATGCTAACTTAGTGGGTCTGCAGCGGTAGCTGGTCTCTGTTCACTTTGCGAGGTAGAAACAAAATCAACATGTCCGATAGCGGTAGGTGGTATAACGGGTAAATGTACTTGTTTGAACTTTGTTCAGTTCACAATTTGTTAGTAATGTCATACCGGTTTCAGAATGGCAAAGTTATGCTATGCTAACAGGCTAAAAACTGCTGGCTTCTTCTTCTGGGCTTCTTCTATGGTGCACTTTCTGCTACTGTATGTGATGCTGCCCCCAGTGGTGTACAAAAGGCGAGCAGAGGTAGCGAGAACATGCTGCAGCACAGTAGTAAAAACCTGAAAAATATCCCTGGACTTTCATGAAATATGTATTTGAAGTTAATCAATGCCACTTTTGACTAACTTATCATGGAAAATGAATTCCTACGTTAAACACTGGATTGCATCGTATCGCAAAGAATCAAACCGTTACATAATAAAAAAGTATAGCACATGTATCTAGATGCTTATCGCATTGTTTTACAAGGGAAAGATGCACACTCCTAATAAATTCTTTAATTTAAAAAGGGTTGCTTTTGCTGTCAAACATAAAGGTAGAGCAGATCAAATCTCATCTTAACACGCCACTTTTAGCTCTATCATGGTGGAGTACCGGCGGGGAGAGCACTTTGGTGTCCAGCAGGTGTGTACAGACGTCCTGGACCGGTGAGATTTCCAGGAGGCGTGCAGAGGCAAGGATGTCAGCCACGCTGCTGTGACTGACGGTCAGAGTGGCTGTGTAGGCAAAGTCCAGCAATGCTCCCAGAGCCTCTGCTGCTACAAAGTCGATGGTGTAGAT
>OMMV01207169.1:0-11571 GCA_900302635.1 Chatrabus melanurus | reverse complement strand
TAGTGCAAGTCTACCCTATTTTCGAGGAATTTCTAGCCTTTGACACCCCAAATCAACAGACAAATAAAAAGATCCTTACTTTGTCTTCATTATGCTTGAATCAATGTATTTCTGCCTCAAATAGACATGATATGTGCGAGCCACATTGTTTGCACCATTTTGGGAAAACCCCTGTTTGTTTCAGTGATGTGAATGAAAGCGGCTCTGATGGTCACGTGGTTTTGTTTACATTTGTTGTCACAGGGAATTTGCGAATTTGACAGAAGACAACACAGCAGACAGTTTTTCCACTGTGGGACCTCAAAAGAGGCACAGAAGGGGAAAATAACACAGAAAAAACATTGGGGGGGGGGGCGGAGTTTGTGGTCAAGATGCAATGTGATGAAATGTGGATACTGGATGCTCAAGAACAGGGTCTCCAGAAGGCCTTTTCATTTACATGAAAGAAGCTACAACCCGAAAGCTAGTATACAAAGAGGCGCTGCTATAGAAATAATAAAACTGTTGTTATCTTTGTCTCATATCATGTGGCAATCAAAGAGTTTTACTTCCGTCACATAGTGACGGGTAGTCAACGCGCTAGTAAGTAATACAACAAAGTGAGATCGAGGAGTAATATCTGAGTCCATGTCGTTAGCTGCACAAATCTCACCAGCACTCGGGAGCACACATAAATATGTAGCCTTTGTAAACTTTTCCTACCTGAGCCGACCCATGTCCTATTCAAGAACAGGATTAAAGGATATTGGATGGGTTGCAATGTTAAACCTTCCCGCTCGATGTTGTCAAAAATTCCGTCAGGCCGCTTTAAAAAAGAATTCAGGCTTCTCAATATTAAAGTTTCTAAAATGATGTCCTATAACCTCACAGTGAAAACAAATCTCTACAAAATGATATAAATTAAATAAAAATTCAAAATTCAAAATAATGGAAGCATAAATGTGGACTTCTGTGATGTATGTTACAGAAGTCTAAAATGAGCTGTTTCAGACATACGCTTATGACAGAAGAATTTCTGCACGGACAGACATGGAATTGTGGGTCGATTTACAAAAATAAATAGATTTTACAAAGAATTTGCACACTATTCCCCTTTAAGATACATATGCACAGATTGTCTTCTTCAGCGGGCTAGAATTGGAGGGGGAAAAAATAGCAAAATGAGAGCAAGAGGTAAAACTCCACGTGTGTGTTAGACTCAGCGAAATGGAAGGATGTGTCGGGGAGGGAAAACACTTTTCACCACAGCCTTGTGATCAGGATTCTCTTTCATTTCACTCACATCACTGATCGAGCAAAAACGCAATGCTCTGTCCCTGCCTGGGGTGCGTTTTTGAAAATCCTTTTTTTTTTTTCAAACTTGAAACAGACCCATATGGGCTTTAATATTACAGTAGAGTTTGATTCTCACCACCACCCAGTAAATGGCAAAAGATAGATCCACTCCGCCCTTCTTGCACACAGAGAGGCTGAATGATGATGCTAAAAATCAGCTGGCAGCAATGGAAACAATTAGATATTAAAGTCATGAAATTGCATTCTTCCTCATTCACTACCAAACCCTGTTTTAATGCCTCCTGCAAAATATATAACACTATTCTCATGCTTTACTTTTGTTAAATGGATTCAGCAGCCAGTTCTTCTTTAAAAGCCAGGCAGCCACGCAGAAGCAATTTATGTATTTATATATATTTGTGGTGAAATAATAAGACATAAGTGGTAGTGTTTAGGCGTTAAATCAGAGGTGCAAACAG
This sequence comes from Chatrabus melanurus, assembly GCA_900302635.1. Lineage (NCBI taxonomy): Eukaryota > Metazoa > Chordata > Actinopteri > Batrachoidiformes > Batrachoididae > Chatrabus > Chatrabus melanurus. The sequence goes on along the minus strand of OMMV01207169.1, from coordinate 9,817 downwards.
CTGAAGCATCAGAGAAAAAAAATTCACTTAACCTTTGTTTTCAAAGCAACAGTGCGCTTATTTATTCGCAGCTGTCCGCTCTGTAACGCGCATCTTTTACGCTGCGCCTCAATAGATGCTCGTGAAATTACCACGTGATTATCCGTGGATTTGTTGGATCTTATTTGTTATGACACATTTTCACTATGCAACTCTTTCTAAGAAGTGTGAAACTTCTGTTTGGCTGTGCGCACTCGGTGCGTAACGGCAGTACGCGCGGTTCTGGAAAGGGCATATTGAAATAGAACAAAATCAACTTACCGCTTTATCACGATGCTTATTCCTTCTCTTCTCGGCAGCAGCGTCCTTCCGCGCGCAGGATCAGTTTAAGCAAGCGAGGTTACTGCTGCCAGCGCTCAAGCGCCTGCACAGAAATACGCTCAGCGTTTTACTATTGTCCCGCAAACTTCTGTCACCCGCCGGTCACTAAAACACTTGTCAGTCATCAGTGTGTCTGAGATGTGGGAAAAGCGCGAACGGAGGAGCTGCATCCCTTGCGTCGAGGCGCAGCATGTTGTAGGTAATTGTGTCCAACAACAGTTACGCCCGAGGAGAGAGAAGGAGCTTCACGGAGCTGCTGCATTCCGTAACCCGCTCTGCTCCGGAGAAGCTTAGATAGGCATCAAGAAGTTGCAGAAAAAAGATGATTTTACTCCAACGATTCCATGGAAATGGTTCCATGACATACCCCGTGCGCCCCCCGCGCTCTGCGCGTGAATTTATGCACTGCAAGCAAGCGCACTAATTCAATAAATTTCTTTGATGGGGTGGAGGTTTTCAACACTGGGTTCAGGGACCCACAGGAGGCCCTCATAGCGGGCCCAGATTGTTTCACAGAAAATTAATAAACACAAATTTATATATGCTGTTGTTTTATTGCTGGTGTCCAATTATCAATATTTATGGAATAAAATAAAATTATTTTGTTGATGTTGTTGATGCTCAGGTTCTCAAGTGTTGCGATCAGGGCATCCATTAATTCAGCCAAAATCACAGCATCATCTGTGAAGTCAAGGTCAGTAAACCTTTTCTTACCAACAAAGGCACCTAAGCCACTGGTTTCCACAACCCTACCCAGCACCCAGTCCATGCAAGCACTGAACAGCGTAGGAGCCAGAACTCATCCCTAATGAACACCAGAATTCACTAACAAGAATATAAATTCTTCCCGTGCTCGGCACAGCACTCACAGTACCTGTGTATAGGCTGACTATGACATCCTGCAACTTGTTGGGGATCCTGCAAATTGTCATGATGTTGCAAAGAGGAGCCTGATCAGCTGAGTCAATCGCTTTGCAAAAGTCAGCGTAGGCTGCAAAGAAGCGCTGCTGCTATTTGCACTTGCGTTCAATGAGTACTCGCAGAGCTAGGATGTGATCGATGGTTGACTTTTTTGGGTTTGAAGCCAGATTGTTCCAGACGCTGAGCGGCAAGAGAGCACAGAGAGCAGTGTAATACCCTTGTAGTAATAGCATTGTAGTTGTAACAATCCAGGCGATCACCTTTTCCTTTCCAAAGTGTGATGACAAGTCCTTTCTTTCGGTCTGTAGGGATGATACCAAGAAAAATCGTCAACTCGAAATTTACCATAAATGTCACTTTATATTCAAAGATTGCATATTTGCATTATTTTGCTTTACAATAGTTTATGAATGATTAATATATATGAAAAGACAAAAAATAAAGAGTATGATTAACAAGTGATGGTGTACTTTATGTGGTGAGACACAATGGCCTGTACGGGAAACTCAAAGACTTGTGTTTGTGATGGACTACACATTGGAGTTGTGTGCTTTGGAGCTTGCTTGTTCCTGTAGTTGTCAACCAAGAGTTCGAGGTAACGATTTGCTCTGTCAACCTGAAAAATGGCAGAATAAAAATGTTAGCGTTCTGTAGGCAGTGTTACAGTTGTTATATCATTGAGCTGAGCTTACCTAGCGTAACAGTGTGTTTGTCTTTTGACGGTCATTATTTCCATTTCCCACAGTGCCTGACAGCGGTGGGAATATGGTATGTTGATATGGTACGGCTGGTGTCCAGTTCTGCACGTTTCTTTCCTCACTAAATTCTTTCCTGTTTTGAAACTGTTCAATCAAATAAGGGCCAACATAAAGTCCTCTGCAAAATATCATTTCATGTGGGACATCACAGACATAAGAGATGCTGTAAACGTAGAAAAAAGGTATTAAAACATCCACAAAAAAGACTTTGCAAACACCGCCTGCATGATAACGTCCTTCTGTGTGGTCACGCGATCACGCACTTTTCATGTGCATGATGGCGTGGTAGAGCACACACTTGGTCCAAAAACATGTCAATACGCAGCATTCTGCAAAGGTTCATGAAAACTGAATAACTGAAAAACTCTTTTGCAATGCTAGCCAATCCTGGATGCTGATATGATTCTGTGGCGCAATGCTGATGCAGCATGCAGTGGCTTTTCCTTGTTTTTTTTTCATGAAAATGTATTTGTCATCCAACTAGACTCATTACAGCACACAGCCAAGATTGAGGGGAAAAAAACACTATGAAAGAAAAAAAATGACATCGCTCTGTCCCTTTATTCAGATCCCAAAAATGTAATCTTTTCATTTCCTTGTAGATGTGAGCAAAAACATTGGCTTGCCCTTGGTGGAGTTGCTCTGCATAACAAATTGTACAAGGCTCTAATTGAGATTTTACATGCCGGACAATAAACTGAACAAAACAGCTGTTTGGAGAGTGCCCTTAAAATCTTAATAGTGTTTGCTGAAACACATTTCTAAATAGTCACCTGCCATTTGTTCCCGTTTTATTACCGCCGCCAAGCAACAGGGACAGAGGTCATGTGCTTATATGCATATCATGCTTCATGACTGACTTTGAGCATGATAAATGTCTTCCTGTCAATCAGGATCAACAGGTTCGTGACCCCTGGCACAGAAGGTTGAGTCCTACTCATAGACTGTATTTGTAATGGACTAATCCGCCGTGATGCCACCCATAGGTTTTCTGGGGAGCAGAATTAAAGCTTATGTGGGGTGGCTCCTAAACTGGTAGTGTCTGCCCTGGCCTAACTCCTGACCAACCGATAAATGGGTAAAGGGGTGGAGCATAAGCAAGACTGGCATGGCCTGGGTGGGACGAATAAACCCCGAACTCACTGAAGTTACCAAGCTAGATAAGTTTAACAAGCTAGTTAACCTGCATTCTGGTTGTATTTTTGCGAACTAGCAAACGTATTAAAAACTATGACCAGCATAAAGCCTCAATACCCGTGGCACTATCAATGTAGCGAACATTAGGTAACTATCAATACCTGATAATTAGTGCTAACAGTGCTCACGTACAAATTAAATAATACTAAAATTTCACTAACTGAAAATACTGTAGCACAGACTCCTTAGATTGTCCATTAGTAATAAGTAATATGGCCACCTAGGTGTATATTTTTCCCAATATTCCAGTTTATATCAATTCTCCATTTGCCTTAAAAGTTAGCTACAGTTTGCCTACTGCAGATGTTGTTTACGGAATTTGCCTTGCAAGTCCTTTAAAAAAAATTCTTAACAACATTTTGAACACCCAGCATACCGAACAACAGAATAGAATAAATTCAAAATCAAGAACTACAGTGGATGTAGAAAGTCTTTACACATTTTAATTTCTGTATGCCATTTTGAAAGAAAAAAAGAATTCGGGCTTCTCTATATTAAAATTTCTAAAATTATCCTCTTTAAACTCAAACCGAAAACAAATCTCTACAACATGACATAAATTAAATAGAAATATCAAAGCCACAATATTGGGTTGCATAAGTAAAGGCACCCTACATTATAACACAAGTGAATCATGACTTTTACAGCCAGTTTTCTTGAGACAAGTCGGGGGATGAATACATGAACATTTCCAAGTTACTGAATATGTCTTGGACTTCATTCACATCAATTATTAAGAAAAACAAACAGTATGGTAATCTATGGCAAATCTGTCTGGAGTAGACAGTTCTCAAAAACTGAGTGTGCAAGAAGGAGACGAGTGAGGGAAGCCACCAAGACACCTGTGACAACTCTGAATGAGCTAAATTGTTCTCTGGCTGTGATGCAAGAGACTGGGAATGGTGCAAATTTTGTATTTTGCACCAGCAATTGCACAAAACATGGTGGAGTGGCAGAGAGAAGAATATTCTAAAAAAGAAGACTTGAAAGTTTAGCTGCAGTTTGCCAGAAGGCACATGGGAGACTCAAGCATCGATTTGATCCTTTTCCTTGTATGGAAGTCCTTCTCTGTTCCACTCCACTGTCATGCTGTGACTGGTGATGCCACAGTCAAAAGCTGCACTATTCCCAATTTCTCCAATCACAGCCAGAGAAGAATGCAACTCCTTCAGAGTTGTTCTGAATGTCTTGGTGGCTTCCCTCACTAATAACAAACAACAAAGGCAGACAGTGAACAGTCAGCGGAAGTTCACAGTACGAGTAACACCGGTGCTTTATTAATGCCCAATTATTTCCTTTTTAGCAATTTGTGGAAAAAGTGACTCCTCTCATACGGCACAATTATCAAATGTGAACAGAGCACTCAGAGGCCTGATCGCTAACAATGTTTTAACATGACTAGGGTTATAAAAAAAGTGAATTTATCCTTCATCAACATTTCTCTCTTCCTCTAGTTGCCTCATAGTACTCTACTTTTACCTAAGAAACTAAGAGAAAATACTGTTGAAATGATTTTACATTCCGCGAGCACAAAAGAACGTTTGGGTATTTTTATTAAATACTTTGACTGAACTGATGTTTTTCCACCCACTTCTCCATATTTTATCTTTAATTAAATCACTACCGGCTCCTTGAAAGATAATTAGCAGTCTCTTCAAGTATAAAAAATGTAAATGAGGAAAGGGAGCATATCAGTTGCACACATGGAGACACACACCATGTACACACATATTTCCGCAGTGCAGTCATTTGTGAGTCTGGTAGGTCACAAGTCTGTGGTGAGTCCACAACACTAAACCAACGCCAGGTGATGCTCTGAGTCTCAACTTTAGATGTGATCTCCCCTGCACTGGTTACAGTGTCGGGCTTGGACAGCAAAAATGTAGATGAGCGGGTGAGTAAGTGACTTAGTCCATCACAGTCAGCGTGTGTGGACAATAACTCAAAAACAATAAAAGCTGTCATCTTGTAACTCACTAATTTAAAAGAACTTTTAATGAGGACAAACACATTGTACACTGAACTTTGATGCACCAGGTCGATGGAAAGAGCAACTTGGTTTTTCCAGTGTAATATCCCATAGACGTGTGTGCCACCTGCTGGATGGTTAGTGGATGCCGTATAAATTATCTAAAACTATGAACAACCGTGGTTGAACTAGCATAGATAGACAAGCATAGTTTGTCTGCCTCCCAAACACTGGACACATTGTGTGCTTGTTGCCGTGCTCCGCTCAGTTTACAAGCTAGCACCCATGGTGAGACACATGATACCCACTACGTGGGCAAATATGGGACAAAATAAACAGAATGGAAAGTAAAACTGGTATTAAACAATAGATAGAATGTGTGGCTGGGGATGGTGCCAAAACTTTTCGTTGGAACAACAAATTAGTGATGGATAACTGCTTCAGAACGTTCCGAAACCTGTTTCGAATGTTGTTGCGGAGTGTGTATCAAAAGTAAGACATCACGAGCTGTGCTAAATGGGGCTTCAATACGTCACCCACTGATACGAAGCAAATACTTTGAAACATTCCAGTTGATTTGCTCTATCTGGTGTTGAAACATTAAAATGCAAGTGAATGAGCTAAGATTGCAGCGTTTTTGAATTTCATAATTAAAGGCTGCAGTTAGTGCAGGGTCTGTACATGCACTACCACATACGTTGCTATTGCTAGTTCAAAAAAAAATTACTTCAATAACAACAAAAATACCGATGCTTTTATAAAGGATACACACGGATGGACAAAACGCAATATCATGTACAATCAGCAAATTCCCGGCAGGACAAAGAACTGAGACATATATGACAGAAGGCTTTAAAGATATTCAGATGACATTTTTCCTTCTTTACAAATTGATCGACAAAATGTCATTGTCCAAAATTAATCAGGAAAAAAAGCAAGATCTGGTTTTCATACAGCCTTTGCTTCCGACATATTCAAGATGCATACGCCTAAGCAGGATGGCCTCCGCTTGGTTGCTATGGCGGCACATCATTAATCACGCCATCTCAGATAGGTCCATACAAGTCAGCTGCCTCTATAGTATATTTGACTGAAGCGAAATTTACACCTGCGACACCGGAGACAGTCTATCCCGATCTGTGCTTATGTAGCTGTGATTTCTGATTTACTTTAAACAAAACAAACAAAACAAAAACATAATGTAGGTGCAATTTCTTCTTCCCCAGTAGGTATATTACTCAAGCCCCAACCTCCAGTGCTCAAAAATGAAGCCAACGCGGAAGTGCCAAATCTTGCAGTTCCTTGAATGGCCACTTGAGGTTGGCTCCAAAAGCGAGTCGCTCCGCATAGACCCCTCCCCCCCCTCCCCCCATGTTAAAATCTCCACCTTTTCAGCAGAAATAAACATGTTTATAGTCTGGTACAAAAATAACGTTTTGGTCTCTAGAGCTAGTTTCCCCTGCTCATGATTTTTATTTAACTCATCAGATGTAAAAAAATGTATCTCCCACTTTGCACAATAATGAAGCGATAACCGTTTATCAGTCACACTTCTATTTCCATTAGTCACGACTAACATTTCCCACACTCTCGTCTCAGCTGTGTGCCGGACAGCTCTGCTGTCAGACGTCCTGAGGAGCAAAAAAAGTAATTGCTTGGAGCAGATATTTTTGTCAGACACATCCTGTCTGTGGTTTAGTTTCAGCTGTGTTGGCCGAGACACAGTGCTGCTCATATGTGCATATGTCTTAAATGGGATATTTCAGGTTTTGCAAATATGGAAAATGGTATAGACGTTAGTTATAGTGATGCAATGATATTAAATGAACTCGAGCATGACAATGTACATGAATAATCTGTAACCATTTCTTCAAATGGATCTGTCAAGTGTTGCAGAACTGTTGCTACATTCACCAGTCTATCTTATATTTTAACACACAAAAAAAATGAAATCATAGTCCAATTCCACATATTCAGGCCTGCAGGTGAACATTCTGAAGTCTGAAACAATAGCAGTTCAGTGAGCTGTAACAACATTTCACTGCCTTATCGTTTCACAGTGTACTCTGTAGCCAACTTCATACATTGCCTAGAGGCTGTTATGATATTGATCATAACGGAACCTCTTGTTCCATTAAATATTAAAACGCACTGCGTAACAGACACCACAGTCTCAGTGAACGTTCATAAACTTCTAAAAGTCCAAACAATTTCAGACCTCACTTATTAATGAAATAATGTCATCAGTCTTTATTGCGCACGAGAGACAGAGCAGAACTCAGAAAAACTTTTTATTTGGATTTATATGTCACACTTAAAGTGTATCACCACGGGATTTTTAGTGTCTTTGAACTTTCAAAGACACCTGCGAGTACTCATACAACGCAAGCATGAATATCGGCAGTGCTTCTTGGCAGCCTATGTTGATTTTCACAAAGCGTTTGACTCAGTTGATCGGACTGCTCTGTGGGACAGACATCCTGAGAATTCGTGGGATCCCCAAGAAGTTGCTGGACATCATAGCCAGCCTATACGCAGATACTGTGAGTGCTGTACGGAGCGGAGGCAGAGACTCGGAGTTTTTCCCAGTGAAAACTGGCGTTCATCAGGGATGTGTTCTGGCTCCTACGCTGTTCCGGGGCGGTTCCGTGGCATCATGGGTGCAGCAAAGCACAGCATCAGCGCATGCTCCCAGACTTGACTTGACTTGAACTTTCAACAATTCTCCAGTACTCAAAAAAAAAATAATAATACCAGAACTGAAGTACAATGTAAAATACCTCATTATAAATTATAATTACAGTACTTGGTCCAAAAAAGTATGTGTTCACTCATGCTTGTTGGATGGATAATTTGCTGGCTGGGTGGCTTGCTGGCTAGATGATGAGCTGGTTGTTTGGATGGTTGGCCAGCTGGTTTGTTGGTTAGATTGTTACTAGACTTAAAAATTGATAGACTGGTATTCATGAAACTTGGTGGATGGGTGGTGAATGGGCCAAGAAAGAATCCATTGAGTATTTATGGTGATCTTGATCTGGCAGCCAGTCCGAGAATTATATTAAAAAATAATTCCTTTACCACCGTCTCCCCATCCTCTGGGGTGGGGGTGGTGCGTGTCTCCCTCAAGCTCGGTTCCTCTACCAGATGTCTGGGAGTTTGAGGGTCCTGCCCAGTATCTTAGCTGTTCCTAGGACTGCTCTCTTCTGGACAGAGACCTCAGATGTTGCACCTGAAATCTGCTGGAGCCATTCTCCCAGTTTGGGGGCCACAGCCCCAAGAGACCACTGGGACCATTATAGCCTTTGCCTTCCACATGTTTTCCACTTGGCTGTGGCAGGTCTCCTTGATTTCTCATTATGGCTCCTGCTGGGCTGTGGGATACGAAGGTACTTGTAACTGTCTTGTATGTCTCCAATCCTGCCTTCAGGTAACTCCTCTCCTTCGGTTTTACCCACCTTCCCCTTCTTTGCCACCATTCGACCACACTTGCTGAGTCTGAATGTGATGCTAACGTCATTGCTGAACATCCTGGTGAGGTGGATCAGTGAATCGATGTCTCGTTCACTCCGTGTAGAGTAGGTGGATGATGGTATCCCAGTGCTGAAACTGTTGATCTGGGCAAGGGGATCGAGGCTTGTGGAAGAGCTGTGAGGACAGTATATCACAGTGCCACGCACAGTGCGCCACAGTGGATGGTCACTTCTGCGATGTCTTGAGAGTTCACCTCCAGCGTTGTTGTCCACAGCTACAATGAGTTCTTGAGGAAGCCTCTCAGTGCCCAGTTGACTTTGTGTAGATCCAAGCACTCCAGTATCCATGTGTGGGGCATTGGGTCACCGGCCTTCTTGTAGTCAGTCCAGGCCGTGCTCAAGTTGCTCTGTGTGGTTTTAGAGTCCTGGGTGAAATATACAGTACTGTGCAAAAGTTTTAGGCACCTTTTTTTGTCTTTTTAAAACTAAAACAAATGCCCCAAGGAATCAACAGAAAATCATGAGAAATCCACCCCCCACCCCCAAAAAAATGGAACATAAATAAAATATGAGATTATTACATTTTCTTTTTCATTAAAGTAACCAATCAACCAATTTACAAATCTCATTTTAAAAAGAAGCAAAAACACACAAAAAAATTGGTTTCCTTGTGGCTGTACTGCCTGGTACTTGACAACACAAAGACAGTTGCTGGTGATCAATCAATAATCCATCCATTCTCTATACCCGCTTACTCCAATTAAGGGTCACAGGAGTGCTGGAACCTATCCCAGCGGTCATTGGGCAAGAGGCAGGGGACACCCTGGACAGGTCGCCAGTCCATCGCAGGGCCACATATAGACAGACAAACACATTCACACCTACGGTCAATTTAGAGTCACCAATTCACCTAACCAGCATGTCTTTGGAAGTGGGAGGAAGCCGGAGCACCCGGAGGGAACCCACGCAGACACGAGGAGAACATGCAAACTCCACACAGAAAGGAACTGGGCAAGGTGGGAATCGAACCCCAGACCTTTTTGCTGTGAGGCAAGAGTGCTAACCACTGACCCACCGTGCCACCCTGAATCAATAATATATTTTTTTATTTTTTAAAAACCTGATTTAACAGCCTGATTGTC
>OMMV01207160.1:5093-16645 GCA_900302635.1 Chatrabus melanurus | reverse complement strand
GGTTTGCGCACGATTAAAATGTGAGGAACAAACCAGTGTGACCGTGCCCTTAGTCACATAGGTATTTTTACCTTCCCAATAGGGTCCTAAATACAAAACAAAATGTTAACATTGAATATTTTGGGATGCACTTCCACTTTTGACCATTTGTTTAAGCTAAGGCATCGTTTTTCAGAATTTTGGCCTACCACTGTCTTTGCTTTAGGCTGTGGGCCAAAACTCCCTTAATTACATAATATAATTATAATTATTATAATTATAATTACATAATTTTGGTTATCAATGAAATTGGAAGAGGATTGGCTATATAATAAAATACAGTATTGCTTCGACAAAATGGCATGCACTAATTCTTACCCCATTTGCATACATCATTTTTAGTTCAAATCACTCTTTCCATAAAGTAGGGTTGACCTGGGTATAAAGTATTTGGTAACCCTGTATACATTATCTTTATTCTAATCTTGCTGCCCTCACGCTGCAAAATGCATTACATAGCGCTGACAAACATTATTTTGATGCCCTGTATGTTGTGTTCCACCCCCTGTTCTGTGTCCTCTGTGTTCAATGTTTAGGTTCTTTAGTTTAGCTCACCTTGAGTTGATTTTATGCTTTAGCCATTCCTGAGTTCTCCTTTAGTTTCTCAGTTACATCTTCTGTTATGTTCTGCCTTAGTTATTTTTCAGTTCTACTCTGATTATTTTGTCATTAGTTTTGTCTGCACAGTGGTTCTGTTTTTAGCTCCGTCTCCACAGCATCAGTCACCTCGTCTGTGCGTGTTTGAGGGCATGTCCGTCACTGAGTACTGCCCCCACTGATCACCGCACCTGTCACATATTTTCCTCGTTAAGTGTTCACTATTTAGTTGGCCACATTTCTGGTTTCGTTGCTGGATTATTCTCTCTCTGTTCCGTCCATTTGCTCTCTGTGTTGTGTCTCTCTCTTATCATTCAGTTCTGTCGGTCCTCGCGTTTTTAAAACTCTTGTTTAGTCTGAGTATTTAGTCTCGTTTCCAATTTGTCTGTCTGTGTGTGTCTCTGGTGGTACTTTTCCCGTTCTAGTTTCCTCCCTGGTCTCTGGTCCCACCTCAATCCTCCCACCTCTGGTTGGTTTGTTTCTCCACCCTGACCTTCAGTTCTCCCGGACCCTGGACTTCCCCTCAGTTAAGTACTCTGTTCTTTTGCCCATTTGAGTTTGACTTCCTGCTTATGTTTTGACTTCAGTTCCTGTTTTGTTCTTGGACTGTCGTTTTATCACTTATTATTTGTTATTGATTTTTTCCCCACATTTTCAGTTGTAAATAAATCCATTTATTATTTAATCCCTGAGTCTGTTCTCGTACCTGTCTGCATATGTGGGTTCTATTCTAAGACAAATCATGACACTGTAATTTCATGGACTACCCAAATTATTATATAACCAGCTTAAACAAATGGTCAAAAGTGGAAGTGCATCCCAAAATATTCAATGTTCACATTTTGTTTTGTATTTAGGACCCTCTTGGGAAGGTAAAAATACAAATCCAGGTGGGGTGCAGCATAACCCTATCTAGCCCACGGACAAATGAGGACAATGACATAATGTTGTGTACACTGTGTCCATAGTGGTGGGACATATTGATTTAAAAACATAAAAACCTTTTCTGGCTTCATTCTACAATTAAAAGTCAAATATGAAACGTTATAGCAAATTTCATGATAACTGGTTGTGCCATTTGTGAGAAATATTGCTCACAAACCAATGAACCGGTCTCCATAGCTGAGTTAATAAAACTTGAAGATAGTTTGGTCATTAAGAAGAAAAAGCCGATGGAACTGAGAAAGTGAGAAAAGGAAAGAGAGGAACGCTCACGACTGTTGGTAACGACTGAAAAGAGGAGATGAATTGCACTTTGGCAACTTCAACGTCTTCCCAGGAGGATTATTCAAACTCTAAGATGCAAGTAAGAATGGAGGCGCTCACACGGACTGACACGCACATCCTGTGTGCACGCACGCCGCCACAGACATCTCCCTGCACCGGGTGTCTGTTTCACCTGTAGACTGTCCTCCCTGGTTTCTGTCATTTGCTTTTCCCTGCCCTCTTTTTTTCTCCATCTTTCTTCAGTGAGACAGGTGCGTGTTTCGTCTTTAGGCTGTGTGTGCGGCCCCTCACTTCCTCACAGGGCTTTTTTGCACAGAGGAGGAGATGCTGTCTGACATCAATCCTGCTCGGCCTCTCCATTTCCCATTTATCCGTCCCAAACTAAAGAGAGACTTCCATATGTCACTGCCTGTCTGCCCTGTCTTTTTCTCTTTTGCACACTGCTGCACTTCTCCCACTCTATCTCACACTTCTTTTAGCGTCTGCCGAAGTGTTTCACGTTGTTTTAATTAGTGCTTTCGCCTGCATTAGAACATTTTACAACATAAAGAAGGTGACGAGGAAAATAAGCCCACAATCTGCTGCCTGTTGGCATCCAAAGTGACAAGACTTCACACAAAAAATACAGTTTTCTTAGTTTTGAAAAAAAAGAGCAGATCATTCAATTCTATCCACATTTCAGCATGTAAGCATCCTCAAGCATTTAATTAATCATTTGGCGTGTACAAAGCTGGTAGATTTTTCTTTTGATCACTGCTTACTGGTGATGGCTTGTGTGCCAACTGGCCTACGGTATACCAAAGAAATTTCCACAGCAGGTACCCTCTTAAATCTCAGAAACATATCATTTAAAACAACTCTTAAAGCTCGGGAGATTAAATAGTTGAATACAAACAGCAATGTGCATTAAATTTAAAAAAGCACATTACCACATCCTATGTTCATTTGCCACAGATTCTGAAGCTCACCGACTTCCATCCCCCAGTGATTGTGTCCAACAGCAAAGCCTATATTTAAAAAAAACAAAAATAAAAAACAGGAGCCCACACACAAATATCTAAAAGCCAGTCTGCCCTGTGTAACTGGAGTGACATCTACCCTAATTAAATTAACATCTCTTCACAGATGTTTAAAATGACAGATTCCGAGAAATGGGATTTTGTCTCATTTCACTTGCAGCGGGAGATGAGCATCACTGCAGGGCCCTGTCTGCATCTGAGACTGCTCTGTGTTGTTTGTGTGCAGACATGCATGCATGACTGTTTGCATGCTTTTACGCTCGAACAGGTTGTAACTATTACAATTCCAAGCTTCACCGAGCACTGTAAAACCTTTTAAGTCAAATCCAGCTCATTTTGATAAAACTGATTACCTCAAAGCCATTTTGTTTAAAAAAATCAAGTATCAGTAGATGTTTTATTTAAATCTACTGTGTGTAGGATTTAGTGTCATCTAGTGATGAGGTTGCAGATTGCATGATGCCGTCGCCGGTCACAATTTTGTTTCCCCTTCACGTTTTTGCTTCTTTGGTGATGGGGACTCATGCTCTCTTGCCTTCTCTTGTGATCAGCAATATATGTAATCCTCTATTTCACAAAAATGAGGGTTCTCAAACTTGTTAGCCTGCACTAGCAACCAGTAGACAGTGTATAGGGTAAGGCAAAGTAAAGGCGCTTTTATGCTTCTGTGTCAATGCACACTGTGCATTGCACAGCCATGGCCACGCCTTAGCTTCGATGCCGTCATGCACCTTTCAAAGTTCTATGTCGTGTTGGTCCGTGTCGCTGTGCAATTCACCGAACGGAAGGGAGAGTAAACTCGTTGATTGTTTGTTTACCTTCTGGCTTTGTTCCTGAGGTCACACTGAACAACAGCGGCCGAGAGAGAGAGAGAGAGAAAAAAAAGACTGGTGTTGCAGTTGGAGATGATCAACATTGAACAACAAATGCTTTTATTGCAAATGTGGCAACGACAACAAAAGAGGAGACACATGCGGAGGCGGTCTGTATGTCCACTGAACGAATCGAGGCGGAGGATGGGCAGGTATTTTCATATGTCGGCTGACCGATTTGATGACCACCAGAACACACACAGCATGCCGATTGATGCCGCCCAGAGACTGGCCGTGACGCAGAACAATCACAGTCCTTGCGGTCTGCGTCGTCTCGACGCATAGTTACAATTTTTGGGAAGTGCGCTTCATGCCACGGCATAGGGCTCGGAGGAGGTTCGCAATGACGCAGAGGGCTCTGCGTGGCTATGGCGTCGCCGCGATGCAGTAGCATAAACTAGGCTTAAGTATGTCTCTTTTGGACTACTATATCAACCTGGTGGTGCAACATGGCAACCTCCATAAGGGGGCCCACTCCCCTGTAAATATGAAGGGCTGATTCTAAGCATATACATCAATTCTTTGTTGCAGGTAATTATACACAAATAATCAGGTGGTTCTGAATGCTATATTCCATTTCTGCTAATAAACACCCCTAAATCCTACACACTGTAGCTTTAAGTTGAATAAACCTGACAGTTAAGTGCTGAATGAACTTAATATTTTCAAGTATATTGCACTCATTCATAACAGTCCATCAACTAAATTAAAATGACTGATGTGTCCAGATTTGCCCATGCTTCTGGCAACCAGACACTGATTTTTAATGGGATTTCTCTTCAGGATGTTTGGGTTTAGTGTCTTTAAACCCCATTCTCACTGCCGTGGATAAGCATATCAGAAGGTCACAGTCTATAACTGTGACAAACCAGCGTGTGAAGATCATGGTTGCACACAAATGTGATAAAGTGCACCATTTGATAATGTATCATGCCGATCTAGTGCACAGGTTTGTACTGTGCAATGTGGTCATAAACAACCGTAGCATAGCTGTAAAGACAGTCACGTGCCTGCAGTTTAACATTAGCCTCCCAGTGACGTTACAGCATGTACAATAATGTTACAGGCTCCACAGAAATCCAAGAGATTACCAAAGTATGTCAAAGGGCACAACAAAAACTAAACAAAATTTTTGAATATCTTGAAAAGTCAGCCATGGTTAAAAAAAAAAAAGACCACGGTACAGTGATGGAATATTCAGGTTCAGTCCGGACACCGTTCCAGACCCTCTAATGTTTTCTACAGTAAGGACAAGATTTCAAACCTTGAGCTTCCTGGATCCATATTCGTGAAAATGAGAATGGGGCTTTAACAAAGCCACTATGGCCTACAGGAGTACTCAGGGATTGAGCCACCAATTTCTACTTTCAGAACCACATGATCTACCATCTGCACCATTGCCTGAAAAACTGCATCCTCTCATTTTGCAAATGCAGATAACCCATGTTGGGTTCTTTTTACTATGTGATTCCAGTAAGTATAGCATCTAAGTTTGGCTCAGTCATCAGTGTTTATGGCTCAGTTGGAAAAGAGCAGGTTGTTGAGGTCAGGTCAGGTCTGTGAGCATGCACTGGTGCTATGCTTTGACACATTCACCACACCACAGATCTGACCTAGATCCTGGATGGCAGCCATACAGGCAAATTACCACTGTATCTTCACATCTCAAAGGTAACCCATACATCTGCTAAAGCCAGATGAAACATGAGCATTTCCTTGGCCTTCTCCAGCCACTGGAGGCCTCAACTTTGAGGTACATGTGTGCTGGATCATGCCCAGAGAAATGGCCAAAATGTCATAGCTGACGTTCCCTCACAATGCAAATGATATTCCTCATCTTAGTCTCCCTAAGTAACCGTTCATTTGACACAAAGTCATTCCAGTGGTACCCAAGGATCCTCCAAAGAGAACTAGTACCAAAGACATCCAGTTGTTGCCTTAGGTCACTGGCTCGTGCCCAAATCTCATAACTATACATTGACAGGAAGCACCAGGACCCTACAGACATGGACCTTTGTTCTCCAGCAAAGATATCTGCATTGCCAAACACCTCTGTCCAGTGACCTCATGACTCCATAAGCTCTTCCCAGGCATATCTCGACCTCATACAGATCCACATACAGATACACTTTTGATGGCTGAGTCCAGGAATCATTGAAAACCTGGATCTTATTCTTCATCCAGGGCAATCACAAATCCAGACTCTCCAATTCCTTACTCAGCTTCTCAAGTGCTGCAATCAGGGTATCCATTGATTACGCAAACTTTACAGCATCATTCATGCAGTCAAGGTCAGTCAACATTCCTTGCCAACCAAGGCACCTAAGCTGCTGGTTTCCACAACCCTACTCCAACACCCAGCCCATGGAAGTACTGAACAGTGTAGGAGCCAGAACATAAACCTGATGAACACCAGTATTCACAGAGAAAATTCAGAGTTTCTGCCCCAGCTCTGCACAGCACTCACAGTACCCATGTTTAGGCTGGCTATGATGTCCAGGAACTTGTTGGGGATCCCACAAATTCTCAGGATGTCCCAGAGAGCAGGATGTTCACAAACTGGAAACTCACTGACTCAACACCTGAATGTTTCTGTGTGTCACACTGTAAAATGATTTCAATTTTTTGAGCATTGCATTGTGCACATTAAGCTTAATTAACACAAGTTAACCACTAAACCGAGTACCTCAAAACTTGAACGCTAAGAGGTAATCAGTTGTCTCAAAATGTTTGAGTTGGACTGATGTATCAAGTTTTGCAGTGTGGATCGCTGATTGGCATTAACAGTCGCACCCCAAAAAATTGAATTACCAGCATCATCATCAACATCTATCAAGCGAAAAACTGCTAAAGAATTTGTGTTGTACAATTTATTTAGATTTAATGCACAAAAAGAAGAATACTTATTCAAAGATATTAAAGGTTGTCATGTTAAATAATATGGAGATACTGTATAGAAAGGTCAAACTTTGTCTAGCTTTTCTGAGAAATGTGAGTAAAACTGCACCAATAGAGCACTCTGAGAAAGATGCATGAATTTTCTAATGATCTTATGTGGTAAACAAATGCTAAATATGTGCATAATGTGGACGTAATTCCACATCAATGTAAATTGGTTGTTGCGGCAGTGTGCAACCCTGCACACAATAAAAACAGCCCCATTCCCACAACATATTCCAAGCATTCAGATACATATTAAATGACTCATCCTGCCTCTCAGCATCTGTGAGGTTGCCCTGAGGGCCGGTGGTGTTCATTCATGTAAATCAGCAAATGCCACAGTACAGCTAGTCTGCAGAGAATCCTCTGGGAAAAGCACAAAACGCATTAACTGCATGGACACTTTTCCTTTGAGATTCCCCCAGCAATTACACTGAAGGCCGAGGTCTCGTCCCCAGGACACGGCACACAATCCTCTCCTGGTTGCATCCATCCAGGAGCTGTTGACAAACGGCCCAACAAACAAACCCTGTGCACGTTGTCTAATGACACGCTAAAGGCAATCAACTGTGGGATCCAAGGAGCTTGGTTTCCATGGTGACATTGATGGTCCTATTGGAAATTGCTCATGGTGTGTGTACATGTGTGTGTACATGTGTACGTGTGTGTGTGTTTTCATATGAAAGAGGGAAAGGGATTGGCCCAAGACCTGGGCATTGACATTGATGTTCAAATGCTGGTTGGTGAAAACAGTTATTGGAAAAATGTTTCAATTGGAACATTAATGTTTATACTTGTTAGTTATAATGAGCTATTTCACGGGGAAAGCCACACATAGGATGCCATGGTCATTTTTGGAAATGCACTGAGCAATAATCATCCAGAGAATCAGAATTAAGCCACCAAAGCTTTCCAAATTTATCAAAGCAAAGCCACTTTGTGACGTAGAGACGCACCTTTTGGATTCCTAAGGCATCAAAAACAAGGAGACTGAACAAAATTTGTGAATGACAGCGTAATATGTATATATATATATATATATTAATGTGCTTAATGTGGTTGCAGCCTAAAGCTGTTTTAAAGGAGTGAAAGTGTGAAAGTTATCAGCCTGAAAAATGCATAAAGTCACCTCAAGGCAACTTTCTTCTAATTTAATGTGTATGGAAAAGCTGTGCGCGCTCGGCACGGGCAGGACAGCAAGCGCACCACGGTTTGATTAAACACAGCCGTTATTAAAGAAAACCCAGAAGGTTTAAGAAAGGCTTCGTGTCGGAGGTCATCTGCAGTCTTGCCTCCAGCTGCCGTCACTTCAGTGACGCGATGTGCAATTAAAGGTCAAGTTGGATCCTTTTTTAAAAAGTCTAATGTGTAAAGCCGAGAGGAATTTTGGCGTAAACGCGCAGCCCTTTTGATCACCCGTGTACAATGTAACATAACGCGCAATGCGAGCTGATTGCTTTGCGCTCCGATGCATCCAACTGCACGTTGGCGCTTCTACACGAGTGAATATGAGGAAAGATCAAGTCGTGACAGAAAAAACAGCCAAACAAAAAAAAAAGAAAGAAAGAAAATGTTCAAACTGGCGGAAAAAAACCTTCGCTCATTACACATACACAACAAAAAGATTTGGATTTTACGCGTCACAGCTCCAGATTAACAGCAGGATTATTTAATCCAAGAATGATTTTTAAAAATTAATAAAGGGGGTAAAAAGCATCCTACCTCTTATATTAATCACGATGAGAAAAGTTTTTGGTGCTGTCCCCTCGCAGGGTCTCGTTGCATCTGCGTCAGAGCGGATGAGCCACAGCGAGCTGCAGAGCGCACGGAGGCTTTACGCACCAAACGCGGGGAATTTCTCTGAGTAAAATCCGAGGAGCTCCACAGCTCGGCGATGCCACAGAATGAGCTCAGCCTCACCTCGCTTTTCCTCGCTGTGCTCCCCCACCCACCTTCACCCGCCTCCCCCTCTTTGTCTCTGCTGCATGGGAATGCCAGCTCCCGTTGGTTAAAGATGGAGCCCGCGCGCATCATCTCTCTCTCTCTTTCGCTCTCTCCTTCTCTCTCTCTCTCTCTCTTTCAGTTATTTTTCAAAAAGCCATTAAAGTCATTGTAGCACGTGTTCATAAGGTGTATTGGAGGAAAGAGTGCCCTTGTTGGCTGAATGAGTTGCAGTGTGGAAAGCCCACAGTTGCCATAAACTCAGCCGACAATCATAAACTCCGGATCTGAGTCGCCAGAAACTGTGAAACCTCAGAAAGCTGTCTCTGTTTATGAGCATTAACTTGGCTTCCTTAATGTGTTGGTACGCACAGCAAAATGGATGGTTTAACTTAGGTCACCAGGGGCGGATTAAAGCATGGGTTTGCCTGGGCTGAAGGCCAGGAGGCAAACAACAAACATATTAAATGTATCTGTAAACATACAAACATATTCAATGCTATCACTTGTAATTAATAACACACTAATACATTTTAACTAAGGTGGCAGATAGTAGCCACAACACTTCCAAATTAAGACAACACTAGCAAATCTAGAAAAACATAAAAACACCTGGATCAATTCAACATGTAGTTCCATCAAAAAACATCTTGCAAATTGAAAAAATGCTTGCAAACATAGAAAATACAAAGATAACCTAAAGCACATGCAACAGTTATTTTGTGTCTGCTGCAAATTTAGACAACACACACAAACACAGAAATGCTTTGCAAAGTTCCACAACACAACATAAGTACTCACAACACATACAATGGATTTTGCCCAGAGGACTTTATCTGGTGGACCATTCAGTGCATCGTGGCACTCCACTCTTTATCTCTACCTGGGGCCTGTACTACGAAGCAGGATTTGTGCTTATCGCGGTAACTTCAGGGTTAACCCTGGGTTTTCTGTCCTATGAAGGTGGTTCACTTCTTACCGGGGTGCATCACCGCGGTAACTTATGCTGAACGGCTAACCTGCTCTGGAGCAGGTTATGTTCCAGATAAGAGATCGGCGCCTGTGAAAGCTCATAATAAATGCTGTTTCTGATTTTAAGATTCCTCAGGTTTGTTCTTGGGCAGTCAACTAAAGAACTGGGGTTACCAATGTGTTGTCCTTACAATTTAAATCGGTAATTTCAAAACTTTACTGAGTGAGCTATAATGTGTCAAATCTAACCCTGATGAAGGGAATCAAGTCATTTTGAACCAGAAAAAAAACCTCTAAGTGACCAGCTATAATCTCAGATCACTTTTTGGCAGCTAGAATTCTTCAATTTATGTGTTGACTAAGCCCTTGAAGGGATTTTGGGAATTTTAAAGGAAAATAATGCAGTCACAAGGATATATGCAAAAGAGGTCGTTTTTATTGTGTTTATATAAAAATTTCCCCATGCGTCATAAATTATGTGTATTTGCACGTTATGGCTGTGGGCAATCCGTTTGTGGCAGGTGATCACTTTTTGGCAGGTGATCCCTTCACTTTTTGGCACAACACCACCACCTGCTGCCACTCACTTCACGGTGCTCGATTCTCGGTCAGTCCTGGCTCTCTATGCCGCTGTTACCGGCACGTCTCCTGGATTCCACCCTCCGACGGACAGCTGCTCCAAAGATCCCAGCCTTCAGCCCACGCTGCTTCTTCTCCGGTCTCTGATTCGTTCCTCTTGGCTGTAACCTCCCTAATGGTGCCTGCATGCCCGACCAATGGGACGCCTCCTCTCCGCTGAAAAAAGTGGGCGGACGGTGTCCCCCGCGTCCCCCACCCACCACACCCCTGCTTTTATGTATGAAGTGGGTGATGCTGAAAATTCTGTTCTTACACAACAGCCTACATTTCAGCAGCGCATTAATTAGATTTTAATTTAATTATAGTCAGATCTACTTGTGCTCTATGCGGCTGTGAAATTATAAAAACTTACGCATTTACACAATCAGCGATCTTTTTCCAGCTGTCCTTTCTGCATTTAGCAGCTGCAACTGTCTTGCTTTTTGCCTGGATAATGTGTCTGTATTCCTCGTATTTTTGTAATATAATTGTTTGCTCTTCGGCCGTGAAATATGCCGCTCTGCTGCCTCTTTTATGTGAACGCGCTCACAGTTCAAACCTGGGTGGAGTGACCGAGTTGATAACCAGCTTCGTAGTACCGCTGAGCGAGACTGCAATTGTTAGGGTCACTCAATCCAGATAAAGAAATCCTGGGCATGTTGAACTCGCTTCGTAGTGCAGGCCTCTGGTCGGCAGAGCTGAGTAACTTTATTCATGATTTTACTCTTACTCCAGCTATATTTTCACACTTTATTGTTGTGGTTTGGAGTTTGTCAGATCTGTGCCGTGATTTCTCTCCTCCCTCCTGTGTTTTTCTTTTCCCGGAACTGATCTGATCAGCCTACACCTGTGGCTGTGACACACCTGATCCTAATCAGCAGCCAGCTGGGCAACAGGACACAGCCAGAAGATCGTTCCGCTCTCGATGTAAGGACAACACTCGTTAGCCTGTACTCAGTCCCTCTTTGTGTTAATGTACTTTTACTCATTTTTTTGCCTCCGAGGTGATGCCTTCAGTTCCACTTATTGGATTAGTGTTCAAACAGGAACAAACATGTATGATTTTAGGATTTGCAAATATTTTTGACCATTAAACTTTATTTTTGTAAAAAAAATGTTAAGTGACTTAAAGTTAGTGGAACTAAATTTAGTGGAAACTAATTGGTCCACAAATTGTTTTCAAAGTTAGCTGAAAAGCTAATCCGCTAAAAAAATAGTTAGCCTCGCTAATCAGCTGTTAGCTGAGCTGACTTAAAATGATGTGCAAAAGTTTTAGGCACCCTTTATAATAAAAAAAACAAAACACATTAAAACAAAAAAATGCCCA